>JAQZBX010007429.1:0-50608 GCA_029593785.1 Cabassous unicinctus
TAGGAGGTTCTGGGTATTAAACCCAGGAACTTGTTCATTGGAAGTAGGCACTCAACCACTGAGCTATTTCCACTCCCCAATGAGAGTTGTTTTTTCATTTGTTTGTTTTGTTTTGAGGAGGTACCACGGATCAAACCCAGAACCTAGTACATGGGAAGCAGGTGCTCAACCACTTGAGCTACATCCACTCCCCTATTTCATCTTTTTTAGGTCATTAGAAAGAATTTATTGGGAAATGAGAGGAAAGAACAGAGCATGCCAAGAAGTGGGAGAGAAGGATGGAAATATGCATCAAGATTTGGTGTGGGCTCCTGTATCCAGACAGAGCAATCTGGTTTGTGTGAATATCCTCAATAAACCATTGATTACTCCTCCCCTTGGTAATTCCAAGGGGGGCCCTGCTGTCATTGGCTACCCCACCAATGGTGGGGGCCAATGGTAAGGACTGTTTGGAATATCTGCGGCCAAGGGGAGGTCTCAGAAACAGAAACTGGGACTTTAAGGTTTAGGGCAAGATCTTGGTGGGGTCTTGTGGGAATGTTGTCTGTTGGCCACAGTGCCTGTTGGCCATACTGTGGCTCATCTTCTCCTCATTTCCCTATATTAACTTGCCTCAAACCCCCCTCAGAGAATTCATGTGCTTATTCTTAAGAGGGTGCTGAGGAGTAATGGCCATTATTCTGTAGTTACTTCCTGCTGGTTAGGGTAGTGGTCCCTGCCTGACAGGGCGTAAACTTCTCTGCCTATTCTATTGAGGTTGAGGGAAGACAGGCCCAGCAACCTGTTTGGAACAAGATGAAATCCCCACACAACTAATAAGGCATCAATTCTGTAAGAAATAAAATTAATTAGAATTTTGAAGATACATTGTTCCACAAAAAGAATAAAGAGGATGGTGATGAGCAGGCCCAAAAAGGGGAATAGCCATGACACACTGGTCCACAAAAGTAAGAAAGGCCATGTGCCTTCAGAGACTGCATCCTCCCAAAGGTGAAGGGAAACAGCATTCTTCCTTGAGTTCTTTCATGCTTTTGGTTAATTCTAGGGAAAGATTGTGGTAGATCTGCTGAGTTTGTGTATAAATTGCCAACCTCAGTTCCCAGAGCAGTGGTTATGCTTAGAGCAGCTGGGAGAGGTAAGAAGAGAGACACTGCCCTAGTCATGCACTCACAAAGACATTATAGACAATAACAAGACAAGCATATGGCAAGCAAAATAGACAGTACTTAACAGAGTTAGTCTTTTGTTTTATAGGCACTTTCATTACTTAGAAAATGAATTAAATATACCAGGGCTTTTATCATGTTAAATTTACCTCTGCATATGATCTAGAATAGAATAGATATAGGTACAGTATTTAATATAAATTAATGCATCCATCAATACATAAGTTTGTCTTTGAACTGCAGTTAATAGATGTAGCAGTTTGGCATTTTGATGAAGTTATGAATTCCAAAAATAGATATTGGATTATGTTTGTAAACTGATCTGTTCATCTGGGCATGATTAAGTTATAATTGGGGCTTCATTTGGGCCACATCAGTGGGGTGTTGAGCCCCAGGTGGGGAATGGAAGATAAAAGGCATGACAAAGGACAGAGTTTTAGCAGTTCTGATGTTGGAGTTTTGATGCTGGAGCCTGAGCAGGCTAGCACATGGAGGAGCTTGGTCATGAGGAAGGAGAAGAGGACCCAGGATAGAGACAAGCCATTCACCTGACAATTCATGGCTGTCCTTGAGGAGAGAGGCAGAGCCTAGAGTGCCTCATAGACTACAGCTGACCCTGTGGAGGAAACAGAGGTGCTAAGTACAGACAGAAACACAGCCCCGGGAAGACAGGAATCCAAGAAGCCTGAGCCCTGGCAAACATCAGCAGCTGCATTACTACAACACGTAGCAACAGACTTTGGTGAGGGAAGGAACTTATGCCTTGTGGTCCAGTAACTGAAAGCTTCTAACCCTAATGATTACCCTTTATAAAAACTAACAAATTTCTGATATTTTGCATCAGCACCCCTTTGGCTGACTAATACAGTAGATCTAAACTCCAGATTTGAAATACCATACATGTTATCTCTCCATGGGAGCTGGCCATAATGCCAGTTGGTTTAAAGTGTACTTACATCACTGTGGTAATCATAGCTCCACTTGGCATACTCTTCACACAGCCAGCATACTGCAGCACCATTGACTTCAGAGAGAAGATAGGAAGGTAGGCTCCAATATTTCACCAGCCTGGTACATAGAACCCTTCAGCACTATGAAAGAGAGCTAGTCTGGAGGCAATGTCCTCTGTACACCTGGTCAAATTGAGCCAATGCTGGCTGCTGCAGGAGTGTGAAACTGCATCATACTCTCCATCTACTTCAGGAGCATGTTCAGAGATGTAATGGTTACTTTTATTGTTTTAGAGATCAGTGACTGACCTAGCCAATAACTCAAATGGAGAAGCAAAATGCAAGGTATGGAAGGTCTGGTTTAAATGTACAAGAGAGTTTCAAGAACCTGAAGTTAATTGTATTAGTGTGATGCGGTTTCAGTTAAGGCAAGCACAGATTAGAACAGAAGAGAGAATTTTACACTTACTTTGCTTAGGGAAATACTTAGCTTTAGAATCACCTAGATACAAAACTCCCAATGTCTGTCCATGACAAAAACTTCATGTAGACCCCTTCTGCTTAGTTCTTCCAGGAAAATCCCCAGGCAGCTGCTGAGTATGGTGCTAAGTGGTCCAGAGAAGCCCTGCCCCTGACAAGACATGAGTTCAGGCTTCTCTGGGTGTTATATCCCTTTAGTTATCTCCTGGCAAGGGGTTAAGCCCTGCAAAGGCTTTTTCACTGGAAGGATTGGAGAGTTACAAGGGAATAGGCAGGGAGCTAGGAATGGTCAGGAACCTTCGAATCTTAGTGATTTTCTCATCCCTTTAAGAAGACATGGTCATGTGGTCTCTGGCCTTCAGATCTATCTGTCTTCTCCTGCTTTCTTATACAGGCTTAACTGGAATTCAGGGTCCCATACAGAGCTCACTCTCAGTAATCCTGCAGCCATTAGGTGTGGTACAAAAGATTAGCTTCTTTTTAGACTATCAAGTGGAAGATCATCCCAGTTTCAGAGAAGGCACCCCAATGGGGAGACTACTGGAATCCTGGGAGAGCCACCCATTACCCTAGGGGAGGATAAATGCATTCATTACTCTGATTAGCACCCCACTACTAGACCTCAGTGAGTGGATTGCAAGCTGATCCAGCATCCTGGAAACTGGGTTGTACTGTTCACTGACCCATATTCTGGGCATTGGGAGCTTTATGTCTCTGGGTATCACTGGCACCTTAGAGGTCTTGTGGTCATCTTGGCCTAGCTCACAGGTTGAACACTCAAGCTGGGCTCACCCTAGGAGAGGACCTGGCTAGAGACATTTCTTTTGCCTACTTTTCAGAGGTCTTAGGAGTTATCCATGAGCAAAGTCATCTCATGGTGACTTCCAGGATCCAGGTTCTGCAGTTAAACCCAACATTAAAAACCTAATGAAAAACTAGAGAATAATTATTCTGTGACTTGCCCAAAATCAGCTTCAGGGAGCTACCAATGGTGGGACCCATGCCTTGCTATCAAATACATTTTCATTTTCCAACACATTCTAAAGTATCTCACAGACCTAAAATGAGGAGAGCAGTAATTGGAAGATTAAAGGCATGTCTAATTAAAAGAAGTTAACTAGTGGTCTAAGGAAATGATACAATGGGTGATAGCCATTCTGAACTCACAGTGAGGGCCAGGTAAACTCCTGCTCAACTTAGGCCAAATGCCCAGTCAGGACACAAGGACTTTTTCACCTGTGACCCAGAACTTCCTTGGATCTACCACTTCTGAACAGGGAGCCAGATGTCTCGGCAGGCTGAGTTTATGTCCTGTGGGAGCCTATCCAGGAGCTTTTTAAAATGGCAGGCTAAAATCACTTCTAATTAAAAGGAACTCACAGAGGGGGCCTGATAAACTCCCAGCAGACTCCTGCTTGATTTAGGCCACATACCCAGTCAACAGTGAGGGGAGGTTTCACCTAACCCCAGAATTTCCTTGGATCTACATGGAATGGGGGCTTCCCCCTACCACCTCTGAAGACAAAGCCAAAACTATGGGCAGATGGAGTTTTTTGACCTGTGGGAATCTATCCAGGAACTCCTTTAAATTGTCAGAACCAAAAGCGTGCACAGACAGCTCTTAATTAAAACTCACCAGTGGGGTGGGGGAGCACCACTTGCCTTTCTCTTTCCTGGGAATGACTTGCCAAATGAAGGTGGCAAAGTGTTGGATTCCTCTAGGTTCTTGGCTATGTTGCATAAAAGAATTGAAGAACATGCTAGTTGAGTTAGGTCAGTAAAAAAATTCATTGGGAAAGGAAGGAAAGAACAGAGCTTGCTAATAAATGGGGAATGAGGGTGGAAATATGCACTGAGATTTGGTTTGGGCTTCTCTAGGCAGAGAAATCCTCTTCTTTTTTTAATGTAAGCATTGAGGGCTATAAATTACCCACTCAGCATGTCTTTGCTGTATCCCAGAGGTTTTGACATGTTATGCCCTAATTTTCATATATATCAAGGTATTTGCAGAATATTCTTGCAATTTCTTCTTTGATCCACTGATTATTTGGTGTATTTTTTGAACCCCATTAATTATGAATTTCTCCTTTCTCTATTATTGCTTCACAGCTTCATTCTGTTATGATCAGAAAAAGTATTTTGTATAGTTTCAATCTTTTTCAATTTACTGAGACTTGTCTTGTGACCCAACATATGGTCTATCTGGGTGAATGATCCATGAGAACTTGTAAAAAATGTATATCCTGCTCTTTTGGGGTGCAATATTTTATAGATGTCTGATAGACCTAGTTTATTTACCATATTATTCATGATCTCTATTTTTTATTTATCCTGTGTCCAGATGTTCTGTCCAAAACTGAGAGTAGTGTATTGAAGTCTCCAACTATTATTTTAGAGATATCAATTTCTCCCTTCTGATTTGCTACTGTGTCTCATGTATCTTTGGGGCACTCAATTGAGGTATCTAAATGTTTAGTAGAGTTTCTTCTTCTGGGTGAATTGCCCATTTTATTAATACCTAATGTCATTCTCCATCCTTTATAGCCATTGTGCATTTAAAATCTATTTTTTCCAATATTAGTATCACCACTCTATTTTTGGGGGGGGGTTACTATTGTCATGGAATATCTTTCTCCACATTTTCACTTTTAACCTAGTTGTGTCCTTATGCCTGAGGTGAGATTCTTGTAGAAAACATATAGAGGGCTTATGTTTTTTTTTAATCCATTTTACCTGTGTGTGTCTTTTACTTAGAGAGTTGAAGGCATTAGCATTCAATGTTATTATTGTAAAGACATTACTTGCTTCATCCAATTTTTCCTTTGGCTATCTCTTGTCATATCTTACTTTTGTCTGTCTTTTTACCATTTAATTTACCCTTCCTAGTAATCTTCATTTCTACACTCTTCTCAAAGTCTCTTGCCTTTGTTTTTCCTTTCAGGCAGCAGGGCTCCCTTTAGTATCTTTTGTCATTTGGGAATTTGGTAAAATATTATCAGCTTTTGTCTGTGAATACTTTGAACTCACCATCATTTTTGAAGGACAGTTTTGCTGGATACATATTTCTTGGCCAGCAATTTTTCTCTTTCAATTCCTTAAATACATCATACCACTTTCTTCTCACCTCCATGGTTTCTTATGATTGGTCATCACTTAATCTAATTGAGGTTCCCTTGTAGGTGATTTTTTTTTCTTTTCCAGCTTTCAAAATCTTCTCTTTATCTCTGATATTTGTTCATTATTTCTCCAAATATTCTTTCTGCTCCTTTTCCATTCTCTTCTTATGGGACACTGATTATGTGTATGTTTGTGCATTTCTTGTAATTTTTCTGGTACATTTTCCTGTACTACTTTTCCATTCTCTTTTCCTGTTCTCCTGTTTTTTCCAATTCATATCCTCTGGCTTCAAAATCACTAATCTGTCTTCAAACATTTCAAATCTGCTCTTATGTGCCTCTAATGTATTTTTATTCTTGTCCATCATGTCTTTCATTCCCCTAAAGCTCCATTACTTTTCTTTGCAAGGTTTCAAATTGTTCCTTATGCACACCCATTGTCTTCTTAATTTCATTTATTCCTTTAGTCATGTTTTCATTCAATTTTTGAATTGACTTAGGAGAGTTGTGTGATTATCACTGATTAATTGTCTTAAATCCTGTTTCTTTTCAGGATATTTGTGTTATTCCTTTTGCTGGGCCATCACTTCATTTCCTAGTATGGCTTGTAATTTTTCGTTGACATCTAGGCATCTGAATATGTTGTTGAATTAGCCTGATGGACAATTTCTTTCTTGCCATTTTTTTCACATCTCTTCTTTGATATATGGTTCAACTCATTTTAAGTCTTTAAAATTTCCCAGGTTACATTATCAAAATCATGCCAGGGACACAATAATGGTGCACAGATTTTCTTCTAGGAGTTAGGGTACAGAGAAACCAAAATGCAGTTTTTCCATACAGTTTCCAGACTGGCAAGCAGATCATAGTCATCAGTATACCTTTTCATGGAGGAGTTTCACTCTCCTCTTAACGTTATTTTGGTCTGGCCAGATCTGAAATTCAAAGCAGGCTCTGCTTGCCAAATTCACTGAAGAGAAGCTCCCTGACTCTCCCTCCCTTTTCCCTTGTAACAACTTACAGGGAGGAAGGTGTCTGTTCCCCTCTTGTTTGGCTTCAGTGAGACTGAGGTTTTACCCCAGCTCAATACATTTGGGGTGTGGGAGGGGAGCCCTTCACAGCCACTGTGGGGTTTAGTAACTCACATTTTTTGTTTTGGGGTTTTCATCTCTCTGACCTCAACATCTTGGGGATTTGTAGCACTGTCATAATCTGCTGAGACCCAAAGCAGGTACCTTGGAAAACTTCTGGCTCTTTCCCCATTGTTTTTGTGAGAGAGCTGAGCCCTGCCTTCCTACTCAGACACCATCTTCCCAGAATGCTTCATTTCATTTTTAATACCAGTCTTCCTTCAGAGAATTCAAATTCTTTGTCCATATAGAACCAGTACAGCTGGTTCCCTGTTGTATCTCCAGGACTTTGAATATTTACTGTTACAAAGAATGAACAGTAAAATATTTTTTGGATTAATTAAGAAAGTAGTCTTTCAGTCATCCTTCTCAATGGCCTTACCTCTTCATTTTCCATCATTATAAGTGGATTTTAATATCTTAATTATCCTGAAAATCAAACCAAGGTGAACAGAATGCATCTCATTGTATGAAACCCTGATTAAGTCTGGTATCTGCAGTCTGTACAATTAGGGTTTTCTCCCTGGAATGGATTTATTAAATGTTTTCCCTACACAATGGGAATATAAATAGAGGTTGCAATTCCCCATAAATAAGCCGAACAGCACAGAACTTTGATAGAAGAGCAAAGTGTGGTTTGTCTCTTGAACTTGCTTCAGACTTGAATAGACCTCAAGGTGGCTTCTTACTTTTTGTTTTCTTGTGAGTTCTCCAAATTATGAGATGTGACCTGGCCTTTCCCCATTACCATTTATAAATACTGTCAATTTTCATACATTGATTCTATCAAAGTACTATCTTAAAATATTTAAATTTTATTGATATGTGATTTTTACTTCTTCAGTTATTAAATTCTCTTACCAATTGAGGTCAACCTTTTCCAATGAGTTGCAATTAGTGGGTTTTTCCCCACCTCCTGCTTGCTCCTTAATGCACTCTAATATGGCTTACACACTCTGCACTTACATGCACTGCCCTTGAGAATATGCTTAAATTCACCTCAGTGAAACTACTAAAGCATCTACACATTAAGAGACTCCTCAACAAATACCTTGATTTCCTCCTTTTATCATTCATTTCTGTCCTGGTCTCCTAGGTCACAACACTCTCTTGGATTTTCTCTGGCCCCAAATTACATATTTTCAAGCTATTTCTGAAATCTTAGAGGTTGAAACTCATTAGAACATAAGTCCCAGTCCTTCCTTTATTTCTATCTTTTTACCTAGGTAATATCTTCCATTCCTTTGACTTATTTATCATCTATGGTTATAGAACTTACAAATTGCTGTCCAAATATCACATCTGAGTTCCAGACCTGAAAATAAATTCTGCACTAAGACTTTCATTATTTTACCATCAGTAATATGGATGGACTCATCACCTTTTAAAAATCTTGCACTTCTTTAATAATCCAAACCAGATTAAATGAAATTTCCTGTCACACAGTTGCTCAATAAATAAGCTTTGGTGTTATTCTTTAAAAATATTGGTATTTCTGTGAAAGATTTCCTATCTCCAAAAATGAAATAAATTTAGATCATGTAACAAGTAACCTTGTAATTTTTTTCTTTTAAATTGTCTTTTCTTAAGTGGCTCTTAAATCCCATAGAGCCAGATTGCATGTTTTATTTATTTGCTGGAATGACTCTATGCTTTTGGACAGGCCTAGATCAGAGTTGTCTTCCAATGTATACACATGTATAAAAAAAAATCACTTTCTTGAAAAATATTGCCTGGAATTGACAGTGATCAGAAGGATCTGTGGGCTTGGTGCTTGACATAACATACTAGACACACTGAACTAGGCTAGGAAGGAAAAGTGGCTTTAGTGGCTAGTGGCAGATGGGAGATCTAACCAATCTCAAATTGGCCTCCTTGTTGAGGGGTTTTCTTGCAGTTTTTATACAGGTTTGCAACAGAGAAAGTTGTTCATTAGGTTGGGCTCTTTGGGAATGGGCTGGGAAGTTTCCCCAGTGTTTTTCTCTTGTTAACATCAAAATACATAATAATCCTGTGGTCTCTAATTCTCATGATGATAATGATAACAGACTGAAGGATTACATGTTTACATTTCTTCTTTACAAAGAGGAACTAACGGGTATGGTTAATATAAAAGTATAGAGTTCTATGTGTTTTCCTACAGACACTTTATGTGTACCCTATGGTGCTTGATAGGTTTCACATGCATTACATTTTAATCTTGCTATAGGAACTAGGCTGAAAAGGCATAAGGCTATATAAGAAACCCAAGAAAATGGAATAATTGATTACCTAAAATGCATGATACAAAAGTAATGAAATGCAATTATTTTAACTTTAGTAGAGTGAATTTAAGAATGACAAAATGTGTATTTGTATATAAATACCTGTGCCTAAAATGGAAATACATAATTTCATTTCTCTACAGAAATAATTTATTCTTCTATTTTTCAAGATATATCTGAATAATTTTGTAATCAACTGATGATTGCTACTAACTGGAGAGATAATTAGTACCAGACAAAGTGAGATCATAGTCAGGGGATGACTTCTAACCTCCCCAATTTTTGAAAGACCTTTGATTCAAGCCTGCTCTAGGGAGACTAAAATGAGAAATAAAGACTGTGAGAGAAAAGCAGAAAGTTACTTCCCTCAATTTCTTTCATTAATTGGCTTATCTTAAAAAGAAATAAGTGAAAATGCCTGGCAAATATGATTTGTCAATGCTTAAGACTTTGTTCTTATGTTCCTGTTTTGCTTTAGTGTATTAGCTCTCTTAATGTCATGGTTTACTGGTACTGCTAGTAGGTTTTAATTTGTGCACTAAAATCCATGGTCAGTGAGCACTGATTAAGATTACCAAGTTGCTGCCATTGTTTGCTTTTTTATATGTCTTGAGGATTAAAATACAAAAGAAAAGAAGCATATTGGTTGGCTAATACCTGATAGATGTTACAACATTTTTTTTTTTTAAGATAAATGTGACATTGCCTTCTTTTTCATAAAGATCCATACTTATGGGAACCACTCATCTGGGGCATGGATTATAGAATCATATATTACAAATTGTATATTTTGCTAGAAATCAATGCATACTGCTTAATTATATTCAATAGACCTAGTGCTTTAAAATATAGAATGTAGCTCTGATTAAACTAATGCATCTAAATAGTCATAAAGGCAAAATATTTTCTGGAGCAGTTTCTTTGAGAATGCCTATGAATATTAAGGGCTACTAAAATAGTAAGCTTTGTTAAAATTAAAAATAAACTGAATGTACTATTAAAACATGTAAAACCATATATTGATAATAATTTTAGTTTAAAAGATTCTTTAAAACTTAATTTATTCATTGGAAAATCAACAGTGAAACTTAATTTTTTCGGGGGAACCCCTTATATTTTGAATTTTGAATGTAGATCTGATATAATGAGACCTATACTGGGTAGTCTTTCATGTGCTTGATAGTAAAATATATATACTCTAGAACAATGAAAATTTTCCTTGTGTAGTTTTTCAGTACAAATATTTCTATTTCTATAGAGTCACATGGATGGCTGAGAAAATATTTGTAGATTTCAGTTCTTCTCATATATACAGATTACTAAGAATATTCTTGGTATAGGTACTTTAGAGTACTTAGCCAGGACAACCAAAATCCATAAAAGAGTGGGGTATATTTGAAAAAGCAGGAAGGTTGTTTTGGAGAGTTTTAGAAGGAAGTGAATGACACAAGGTGTGCCTTGAGTAGATTAACATCTGAGTTAATCAAGATGGGTCTTTTGAATTATAAGACTGATGATGTTGTCAACTACATAAAAAGAGAGTTTGCCATCAAAATGGTGCTTTTTATAGAGAGAAAGAAACTCTGAACTACACATGCTGTGAAAGTAGCCTCATCAAGACTTGGGTTCTTTGCATTCTCAGCCCATTTGTGTTCTCATGAATAAGAGAAAGTATTTTGACAAGGTGGGAAAGTCCTAATTTATTTTGTAAGTGATTTTAATGGGAATGCATTATTTAATTTGACTGAAGGCAGTGGAGCACAGGGCATGTGAGGTCAGGTTATCTTGTAGATACACAATATTTTTGGAGATATAATTATTTGATAATTTTCAAAGGGAAACTTATTTAACCTATTACCATCCAAGAAAGGGTTTACACAATTAGACCAGGGGGAGAGACCAAAATATGAACAAACAAATAAATGTACATTGAAAAATTATATGAGTGACCTAAAGGAATAGTAGAATTGTAATATATGATATTGGAAGGGCAAATAATAGCTTAGAATGGGGCTCAATGAGGAGATCTCCATGGAAATGACAAAAGAGAGACTGAGGGAATATGAGTATGATGTGGAAAAGTGTTTGAGGGGATTTCCATTGAAATGAAGGATGGTTATATTGTTCAGTGCTGAAATAATAGCTAACATGAATGTATTTGAGTTTTTCTCAGTGATGAATTCTTATTCAATCCTTGGTTACCTGGAGGAGTCCTAACTTAAAATTACTTAATTTGAAGGGAAATATTTTGTTAAAGTGGCAAACCTGATTACATTAATATTGATTGACCCCTGTGTTAATCAGAGAGAAAGCTGTAGAAGAAGAGAATTTATTTTAGATTTCTGGAATCATGGTGGTGGAAATGTTGAGATATATTTGATTTTTTATGCCTCTATCTATGAAAATTGAGATGTACACTGTCATTTTAGAGCCAACAGTGAAATGAATGGAAGGAATAGTGTAGAGGTGTGAGATTGCTATCATAGTTTACAGAAATGGGAGAGAAAGGGGGCTGCAATTCATTCTTGAGATGTTCTAATAATATTGTTAGAGTAATGACATGCAAAACACAAGAGGAAGGAGTGACTAGAATGACTTGAATACACTCAAGGGACTGAGATGTCCAAGGAGACTAAGAAAAAGAAACTTCACAAAAGGTCCAATTTCTCTTTGCTTCCAAATTGTAGGCTGAAGCACACACACTTGATGTATTCATAGGGAGCTTATTGGAGATGGTAGGATGATTTACTTAAGAGGAAGTCTGTGATGTTATTAACTCATTTAAAGCTGTATGAGAGAAGGGTAAAAGTGCTCATGTAGATCGATTGTGAAAGAAGGAAAAGATAAGGCACAAGAGATAAAATAGTCCTGAGGGCATTTGAGTTCATAATAGAAGAGAAACAATAAAGTGGTGTTAAGTTGAGGTGATATTTTAAAAATTATATCAGTTGCCTGGTTATTATGATGTTAATCTCATCTGGTAAAAGTAATGTGAAATGCGAGAATATATGGTATTCATACTATGGGACTTGAAGTGATTATGGAAATGGAAGAATAACTCGATTATCAAGATGTAGCCTTTTCCCCACATATATTTGAAAGCACTAGGAGTTATGATTCTATATTTATTCATAAAGCAAGAGCTTAGTAAATTGCTGTGTCATATGCAGTAATAAACATGACAGGAAATTAAAAGCACCTCCTATGAGGACAGATGGGCAAAATAGTGAGATATTTATTGACACATAGGGTAAATACAGTTCTCGGGAAGTATATGCTGAAATATGTATGCTTGGAATACATCTGGTAGTGAATATTACATGAGGTGGATGATAATGTCTGGAAAGTGGGTTCAATGCATTGGAGGTTTCTTTGTGAAAGGAGAACCTGTGCATGGATTTAGTTGTAACAAACTATAGGAAGAAGAAGTTTTGACAACAGAGTGAGAATCCGGTTATTTAAATGAAAGGTGACATTCCAAGTAATACCTAAGTGTGGCATGTAACCTTTAAAATATTTGTAATTGGGATATAGGAAGAAAAAATTTTAATCTAGCTGTGTCTTTTCTGGCCACAAATGTTTGTGATATTATTTCAGCTCTCTGAACCTCTATTTGGGACATCTGTTAAATGAGTAAATTAACCTTTATCAGCTGGGTTCCTGAGAATATTAAGTTATTAAAAATATGTAATTCTCCATACATTGAATATAATCTTTTTTTCCTTGACTTGAGGTACAAATGGCTAAGTTAATCCTAGATCTGATCAATCTCATAATAGTATATATTCTTTACACTCTTTTTTCTTTTACTTTTAATAATATTTATTCCTAAGTTTCTTTGTTGATTTCCAAATATATTGGGGTGAGATATAGAACTCAGTGTTGAGGGAGTTGCATTGTTAGACATCACAAATGGAAGAACTAAGATGTTTTAGAATGAAACATCAGGTCAGAAAGAGCAGAAAGAGAGTGAGAGCCAAGAAGACAGAAATGCATGTGAGAGAACCAATGCTATTGAAAAAACCAGTAATAACTGAAAAATTCCAGTTCAGACTGGAATTCAGACTGGAATTTCTCTTGTGGTGAGGACTCAATTCCTCTTGTGGTGAGGACCCAATTCCAGATGTGATTTTGGTCAAGGATTCCTATGTTTTCAAATCAGGGATGAATTAAATGTCTCTGAACATCATGGGCTAATTAACAAATATAATTCATGGAATTTCATGTTTTTATCTGTACAATGGAGGTAATTATATCATCTTTATTAGCCAGAGAAGACAAGACCTCCAGCATCTTGACTCTGGGAAAAGGGAGTCCTCCCCTTATTTCTCCTGAGCACACTTCATAATCCTTTTTTTTTTTTTTTTATTTGTAAAATGATATATAAATACATATGCATATATGTGCATTTGTTTACATAAATGTTATTATATATATATATATATACATTTTATAAAGGTGCCTAGATTACCCAAATATTACTCAGAAACTACAGGGATTCCCATGCACCCCACCACCCACACCCCCCAAAACACCCCACACATCCATTCCCCATCCGTGTGATATTACACCTGCAATGGATATACATATCCTGGGGCCTTGCCACCGAGCATAGACTACAGTTCATAATCCTTTTGTTTATTGGACTGGGGATACTCCTGGGTGAAGTGTTTGGCATTCATGACAGGTGGGCCTGAAAGTTGTGGGGAAGACATAAATCTTAATATTCTTTCTCCATTCTCTGCCTTGCCCATCAGCTTGTCTGTTTGTGACTGAAAATCCAGAAGAAGATCGATGCCACCTAAAGTATTGACAATGCAAACACAGGTGAGTAGGAAATTCTTTAACTGAAAATCCACCTCTATTGCCAGCAGATGGGGAGATTACACCTATTGGTGTGGATATTCCAAGTGTATTCAGGAGCTATTCAATGATCTGAGCTTCATTTTATACAGGACTTTAATAATTATGGTAAGTTAGGGACTGAGTAATGAGTAATCTTCCAAGGTAATTGCAAGAGTTCATTCCAGCTTCCACAAAGACTGTATTCTCTGAAAAGATGAGAGATGTTTTCTTTTTCCCAGACATCCCATGCACTCCTTGGATAAATAATGAATTCATGGTTTGGGTTCATGCCTGAGATTAACCCCAGCATGTAATGAATAGAGGTGACAGAGATGAACAATGGGAGAAGTTTACAGTCAGAAAAGAGGCTGAGTTTTCAGCTGTGGAGTCAATCCAACATTAAATGTACTGTGGTGTTGGAGTAGTCATATTTGCCAGAAGCATGAGAAGGTTAGTAAATTAAAGGAAATGAGGATTAATTTATTTATTTTCCCCCAATTTAATTTTCTTAAAATATTGTTGGAATATATTTGCACATTTTGAAATGTTTTTTAAAAGAAAGTAAAATTCACCTTACTACTGTAGTTCAAATTTTCCTACTTTAATTTTCTAAGTTAAATTTATTCAAATTTCATAGATGGATGCAATGTATAGGAATTGTTTTTCCTTCTTTGCAGCTGTGGTTTCAGGAGCTTTATAATATGTGGAATTAAATTATTTGCATGTGCAAATTTTTGAAAACTTGGAGAGACCAGAAGCAATGAACAGGATTCTTTAAATTGTTCACACACAGTTGAGATGAAGATAAAATTAAAACAATGAAAATGTATTTGTAGACCATGAAAAAAGTTGAGATTGTGAAGTTTCCTTCCACAGGAATGGGCAGTCTAATGCCATGTATCAGTACAACTGTCTCAGGAGTCCCTATCTCATGACCCTGAACCATCTGTATTTATACATTACAGTGAATACCTGAGTTATGTAGCACTGAGAAAACCAGGATTTCCTGATTTGATACCTATTCAATTTAGCAGAATTCTGGATATTTCTTCAAGTTTCTCTGCCATTTTAGTGAATAATAGACATTTGAATTGAATTTAGATAGAAAGCAATTCACACATTCACTTGCTTTTGTCAAAATGCATACCATATCCTTAAATGATTTTATAAATGAAAGGAAAATAAATTCACCTGTATAGGGGATATTGTTTGCCTTACATTAAGTCCATAAATTTACTTAGAATTATTTGGAAGGATTGATTTAGTTTTGAATGCTTGAATGAAATCTTTATAATCAACAGAAAGAAGGCATAATTACAAGTTTATTGGGAAATTTCCAGCTCTATATAACACCTTGTGTCATGTGACTTTCTTTCACAATTGGGTGTTATGTATTCAGAGTGTGCATGTGTCTGTGAGTGCATCTGAAAGGCATCTGACAATTCAGCATTGATAATGGTGTTACTGAAACCCCATACACATTTTTTTATGTATACAGTTTCTGCTTCCTTAGTGCTTTTGTTTTGTACATCACACTCAGGACATTCATTAGGATAGTGCTGTGTGAACACAAATTTCTGTGATGTTTTAGGAGTATATGACCTTCCAGGATGTAGCTGTAGACTTCACCCAGGAAGAGTGGGACCTGTTAGATACATCCCAGTCCAAGTTGTTCATAGAAGTGGTGCTGGAGAATGTCAATAACCTGGTCTCAGTAGGTGAAACTCTCAAAAATTTTCTACTCTTTATATCTACCTCTTCTCTATCTAACATCTGTCTAACATACCTATCTACTTATATATTTATCATAAATAATCTTCCATTTATTTCTTCAAATAGCTTCTCCATATTGTATAAACTTTATTTTCTCTTATTATTTTATATTTTATAATTTTAATACATTTATATTGTTATAAAAAATAAAACTGCCTAAGTGAATATTTACTTATTTTTTATATACATCTAGTTCACCCCAATAAAATTTATTCTTAACTACAACTTAATGTTTTTCTTGTTATGAGAACTCAATGAATTCTTTAAGAATGGCTAAGTAATTCACTATGGAGAAATAAGAATTCTAATCCAAGGGCTATGCTAAGGATTCAGAACATAGTAGTAAAAACTTTACATATATCCTTTTCTTTAGAATTTATATCATTCTTCAGGGATTTATGTTAATTGGATTTTTGTTGAACATAATATTCAATCACTTTGGAAACATAGATTTCTCTGCATTTAAAATATAGATGACACTGCAGTTTCTCTTTGTACTAGTGAATGGGTAACAATAACCAGTGGTCCTCTTTGAAATGGGCAAAAGTTCAGGAGTTACAATTTCTTTTGAAATATTATCAATGATTTCAATTCTGGTTTTGTTACATAACTGACTTTCAATGCTTACCTTATTCTTTGGTAACCTGCCATGCACATCATGATCATGCTCTGTTACTGTCAGAATTCAAAATCCAGGTAACTATTTTTCATACAAACAGGATATCAAGTCTGCAAAACAGATGTGCTTTCCCAGCTGGAGAAAGGAGAGGAGTGGAGAGAAGGAATAGGATTTCCTCAATACAAGATTTCAGGTGAGCTTTAAGGACCTGCACATCACAAGAGGGTTCTCATGATATAGTAAGTATGTGCTTGAATATTTTAACTTCAGGATTCCTTAAGTAAATTATGATTTCTTCAGGTTTACTTACATGAGTTATGATTTCAGAAATGTACCTGTGGATATTGGGGAAATTTTAGTCACACGTGTTTATTCCAAATACTTCTCAAGCTTTATCAAGTGACATTGGCATTGTGAAAGGGATACTCATTTGTTATTCTAAGTAAACGTTCACATTTTCCTTGTCCTGGGCCTATTCTTGGAATATTTTTTCAGTTTTTTACCTCCCTGACAATCCAAATTCTTTTTTCTCATATTCCATGCCTGGAAATCTTTTGTGATTGTAATATCCTATAATGTTTTCTTTTCCCTAAAGTGTTCATTAATTCAATATTCTTTCCAAGCTAATTGTAATTGTGGGAAACATACTGAAAAAGATACTTGGAACTTTCCAAAAATTTGTACCCCTAATTGCTATTCTAACTATTTATTTTGTTTTTCTTTTTAAGTTTCTACAGAGAGGAAAAGTACCTTTAAAACATGTGAAATGATAGAAGTGATAGACAACCAATGTACCTGTAGGAAAGACACTTCTAAAATCATGGCATTGGTAAGCTTAATTTTGTGAAACTTAGTATTCCAAATAGATGCCTATGGATGTAATGAATTAGGAATTCAGTAAATTCATGAAATTGTAATTAATATTGGGAAGAAGTGCTAATCCAGCAAAAATCTGTGACAGTTTGAATTAAGGTTAAAAGTAGCCTAAACACGAACTCTTACCTGAGTTCATATAAAAATGAATTGCATAAATATGTTTCACATACATAATCTTTGAAACATCATGAAGTTTAAAATTAATCAGATTCTTCTGCAATTAGATTGTTATAAGAGAGAACATCTCTGTGTATAGAGTAGACTAATGTGTATACGAAAACAACATGGCAAATATTTTAATTGGAGACTATCACTAGTGGATTAGTCTAGGATTCATGTGTAGGGAAATGAAGTAGTTCATTGTTTTGGACAAATGTTTTACAGTCTCTCATCTCATTCCCCACCACAGAGATCTCACACCCCAAATAATTTCTTTAAATGTAATTATTTGCAAGAAGATTCATCTCACACATCCTCAGTGAACCAACATGCATTCATTCACATGAAAAAGAAATCCTATTTCAGGAAACCACCTCCAACTGTCCTCAGTAATCATTCATCTTTTAATCAACATAAGCATATTCACTCTAGAAGTAGATCATATGAATGTTCCCAAAATGCTAAAAATTGTATGCAATGCTCTGACCTCAGGCAAAACAATGGAATCCCCATTGGAGGGAAACCCCATGAATGTCATCTATGTGGGAAAGCCTTCAATCAATTTGCTCATCTTAAAGTACATGTGAGAACTCCCACTGAAATGAAACCATATGAATGTCATTTTTGTGAGACAGCCTTCAGTCACTCCTCTTCCCTAAAAGAACATCAGAGAACTCACACTGGGAAGAAATCTTATGAATGTCACCTATGCAGAAAAGCTTTCAGTCATCATTCCAATCTTAAATGACATGAGAGAACTCACACTGGTGAGAAACCATATGAATGCTATATTTGTGAGAAAGCCTTCAGTAGATATGCTTTATCTTAAGGAACATTAGAGAACTTGCTCTGCAGAGAAACAATATGAATGTCATCTTTGAGAGAAAGCCTTTAGTCAACATTCCCATCTTCAAAAACATAAGAGAACACACTGGAGAGAAACCCTATAAATGCCATCTTTGTGGGAAAACCTTCAGTCACTTTTCTTCCCTAAAACAACATGAGAGAACTCACACTGGTAAAAAAAAAAAAAAAAAAAAACCCTATGAATGTCATCTATGAGAGAAAATTTTCAATCAGCATTCCCATCTTCAAAAATCTAAGACAACTCACACTGGAGGGAAACCCTATGAATGTCATCTTTGTGGGAAAGCCTTCAGTCAATCCTCTTCCCTGAAATATCATCAGAGAACTCACTGGAGAGAAACCCTATGAATGTCTTCTATGCAGGGAAGATTTCAGTCAATATTCCCATCTTCAATGACATGAGAGAACTCACACTGCACAGAAATACTATGAATGCTGTACTTTTGTGAAAGGCTTCTTCCATCTCTCTTCCATTAAAAAAAAACATGAAAGAACTCACACTGGAGATAAACCCTGTGAATATCATCAATGTGGGAAAGCATTTAGCAATTATTCTAATCTTAGGTGACATGAGACAACTCACATTGGAGAGAAGACCTATGAGTTTTATCAATGTGGGAAAGATTTCAGTCAACAATCCCATCTTCAACAACATGAGAGAACTCACATTGGAGAGAAACCCTATAAGTGTCATTTATGTGTGAAAAACTTCAGCTAACTTTATAATCTTAAAAACCATGAGAAACTCACACTGTAGAAAAACTGCATGAATGTTGTCTATTTAGGAAAACTTTCACCTGTATTTCTCCCTCAGGCAATATTAAAAAATTCATGCTGTACAGAAAACATAGTATCATATGTATGGGAAAATCTTAATTTTTCTGGCCTTAGACAATAGCAAATTATTTAAAATGAGAGAATCCTTATGAATGTCAACAATTTGAGATAGTCATTCAGCCAATATTCTTATTTTAAATTTAACATCTCACACTATAAATGTTTTGCATATTTAAGAGATGTCAGTCATAGATTTAACATTTAAACATACCACAGAACTCACATTCTGAAGAAACACTGTTTTTAGTGTGTTCAGATATTACTATCATCACCCATACTTCTTCAGATAATATAATAATATTTTTTACTGGTGAGAATCCATATGTAAGTTATGTAGCAAAGCCCTTAATAGATAAATAATATACTATGTGAGAAAAGACGTAGTGTAAATATAATGGAATTGGAGAGGCCTCTTCTACCACTCTAATAAGCTAATCAGAAATTCATATCTGAGGAATTTTACACCTGTACTCAATGTGGGATTGCCCTAATTCCTAATTTATCCTTTAAATTAAATAAGTGAACTAAGAAAAGTGAACCTCTAGGTCTGTAATCACTGTGCACTATCATTCGGTCAAAGCTAAGACTTAACGTGCTAAAGGAAACTTATTTTAAGAATAACCACAAAACATTAAATAAGACAAAATTTCATTAGTAGGATGGAACTCATTGAGGGTTTTTAAGAAAATTCATTGTGGAGAATGCAATGAAAAATTATGGGAAATAATTTATTCAGAGATTGGGAGGTTATGTGCATCAGTAATTTTGTTTCTCTGATGGATATTGTTTGAGGGGCTTGGGAAAATGACTGGGTATATGATGCATGATTTTGTAATAGCAACTGGAATTTTTATAGATTTGGGGATTGGAAAATGTGTGAAGTCTGTGATTTTGGAATCTTTACACAGAAACGAGTGTAGTTCTCTGGTTGCCTTCCCTGGGTCAATGATTAAATATCTGAAGTGGAGGAACAGATATGGTCATTTGTTCCTAATATTAGATAAAACAATTCATCATCTCTGTGACTAGTATCTTTATCAGTAGGTGTGAGAATCATGCACAAAGTAGTTCACTGTGCCAGACAGAGGTCCAGATCATTCCAATTACCTTTGCTAATTTCCGAGTAGGAAGTATCCCGGAAAAATGCACAGCAATAATCATCTTGTTAATAAAATATCTAATAGATTCCAAAACCTTCCATACCCATAGACAATGCCATTATGATTGTTAGCATTTGGAAATTCTTTCCTTGACATTAATTATTTAAACATTAAGTTCCAGAGCATGCAAATATAGAATCTTTCTAGCTAAGTTTTTTAAAAACAAATCAATTTTATTGATACATATTAGTAAAGAATACAATCCATCCAAAGTGTATTGTCAATGGTATTTGGCAGATTCACATAGTTGCGTATTCAACTCTTCAATCATTATTAGAACATTTTCATTGTTTCAATAAAAATTATAAACAAAAAACAGAAAAACAAACAAATTTCATCACCTCTCAATCTCTCTATGATTCCCTTGATGTAGATAGCTGCTCTTTTTAGCTACTCTTGTACATTTATTTATTTTAGAGAAGTTTAATTGAGATATAGATGTATACCTTACAATCTATCCTAAGTGTATAATGAATAGGTCTTTGTATAATCAAAATGTTGTGCCTTCATCCCTAAAATATTTTTAGAAAAATTTCTTTACTCTATAAAGAAAAAGGTCATGGAAATGTTTGTGGCTCAAGTCATTGGGCTCCCATCTACCCTATAGGAGATTCAGGGTTTGATTCCCGGGGTCTTCTGGTGAAAGGCAAGCTGAACTGTGTGGTGAGATAGCCCATGCAGCATTCTGGCACACAAAGGACAGCTGACCCATGAAGGAATGCAGGCACAGATGGAGTGATGGCACACACAGAGAGCTGGCACAGCAAGATGATGCAACAAAAAGAGACACAGAGGAGAGACAATAAGAGAAACAGCAGACAAGGGAGCTGGAGTGGCACAAGAGATTGAACACATCACTTTCACTCTGGTAGGTCCCAGGATTGGTTCCTGATGCTGCCTAAAGAGAAGACAAGCAGAGATAGAAGCACACACAGAGAGCAGACAGCAAGCAAAAAAACAGTGAGGGAGGATGAAATAAATAAATGAAATAAAACTTTTTAAAAATTCTGTTGGAGGGATCTGAAAATAAAATGAAAAAATAGAAAAAGGAGAAACTCCATACCTCTTAGCAGTCACTTCACAATCCATCTGTCCTGTCACAACCCTCCATTTCCAATCTAATTTCATCTTTATAAATTGATTTTTATTTGCATATTAAATAAATGGAATCAAATAATTTTGAATTTATTTTTGTATATGGTGTGAAAGAAAAGTCTACCTACTTTTGTTATATTTAAAAAAAAATTTAAACATTCTTAGATCACAGAAATGCTACATGAAAAATGTAGGGGATTGCCATATTTCTCACTCACTGCCACTCCCACACATTCCCACATTAATAACATCATTCACTAGTGTGGTACATTTGTTAAAATTGATGAACACAGACTGGAGCATTACTACTACATGTGGGTTATGGTTTACATTACAGTTTAAATTCTCTCCCACACAAGTGTGTAAGTTAGGTTAAGATATATAATGGCCTGCATGTGTCATTTCAATGTCATTCAGAACAATTCCAATGTCCCATAACTGCCCCCATATGACACATGTTTTTCCCTCTGCCATGATTCATTCCCCAATGCTGATGATTTGGGGTTGTTGATGCCCACTCCACATGTAATTGAAAGGGGGCTTAGGTCCCATCAGGCAGGTGGATGGGACTATCTTGCTTGCACTTGTACATTCTTTCTGTTCCTTAGGATGGTTATTGTCCATCATCATTTCCTTCTTAATTCTCCTGGGTGTGTCCAATGAACTGGTGAGTTGGTGTTGCAACTCTGTTGAGATTCAGGAAAGAACTAGCAGATGGAAAGCACAAAGATTAAGTCTTTTGGACAAAAATTATCAACTCTAGTACTAACTACAGGTTCAAATAGAAGGGCCAGAAGAGTCATGTGTAGGGAAACCACAAATGAGTCCAACTCTGTCAAACTGGGGAGCATAAATTACAAAGTAAGTCATTGTAATTGGCAGGGCACCAAATTCCTAGGCTATCTGCCCTGCCCATAATGTATGGATGTCTCCAGAGACTTCAGTAGCCCCACTATTTGAGGGCATATCTACCTCAACAGTCAATGGAATCCTGCTGAGTCATGCATGAGTGTAACTTTGGGATGCCCTCCCAACACTCTTAGAACTCTGTTAGCCATATAAACTCATTAGTATTTACCATTTCCTCCTTTTTTTCAAGGTCTTCTTCCAGTTACATTGCTAGTTGGTGTTTGATAGTAATCCTTTGGTGCCAAGAGTCATATCCCATGCCAGTGGGAAAGTAATGCATTTATATGCTGAGTTGACTTAGAGAAAGGCCACATTTGAGCAACAAGGAGGCACTCCAGAGATAACACTTAGGCAAACTTGAATACGAGGCTAACTCTCAATTTCAAAAGAAACGGTTCATAAGTGCAGTCATCAATATCAAGGTCTATCAATGTTCCATCCTACTTCACTAGTCAATGCACTTGTACTTAGTGGATTCTTGCTGTCCCATTAGTAAATGTGGCAGAACTTACCAAGATGAGAATTGGATATTCTTTCAGTTATTGTGTGGATCTCCACCCACCATGACCATGAACATTGGAACTCATTCATATGCTTTATAAGTATGCCCCAGATGAACTTCCTTCCATGCACCCACATCATTATCACCCTGCACCAATGACCATTCCCTCTGTAATGGTTAGGTTAATGTGTCAACTCAGCCAGATATTTGTGTCCTTGTGTTATGTCCAGCAATCACCGGGCTAATTGTAATACAGAAGCATCTATGGACTTCACTCACCGGTGAATTTACTGCATGGATGGCTGATTAAATCTGCATCAATCAGGGAGATTGCATCAGCAATGGGTGATGCTTTTATCCAATCATTTGAATGCCTTAAAAGGGGAAGTGATTTCAACATACAGAGAATTTCCCAGCTTGTCTTTGGACAGCCAACTTCTCCCAAAAACTCATCAAGGACCTTGCATTGCACTTTCATTGGATCCCCTGGTTTGCAGCCTGCCTGTGGAACATGGACTTGTGCATCCCCACAGTCATGTGAGAGACTCTTATAAAATCTCATATTATTGACAGATATCTCTTTTTGACTCTGTTTCCAGAGAGAACTCTGACTAATACAGCTGGTACCAGGAGTGGGGGCCCAAAATTTTCATTCCCGAAGATTCCAGGCCATTATTAGTCCTGTTTTAATTGTTTTGTTTCAATTTTCCATTGACTTTAATCATAGGGCATGGCAGTAATAGGAGATGCCCTAGAGGATCTTCTGCATTCCAGGCAAACACTTCTTTACTCCCATTATGTAGATGTAGTCCTATTTCCCCTTGATAGTCAAGATCACTCATCCCAGCCAGTACAGTAATTCCCTTCTTTGCCCATTAATTCACAGGTAAGAGGAGCCCAAAGTGGCAAGGTGGCAGTGTTAACTTCCAGTTCAATGGAATCATTGTTGTGTTCCCTGGTGGCAGCACTCCTCCTTTTGGGACTGAAACCTGTAGACCAGCAGAGTTTAAGGTTGTAGGGACAGGAAGAAAAATTTTCCTAGTGGGTCACTAGGGGTAATAGTGAGTGGTGCCACTTCCATTTCCAGCCCTTGATTCCTGGACCCATGAATCCTGGTTATGGGAGAAACACACCATTGAGAGGATGTTGATTTAGAGCATACACAGCCTCCTAGAGAACATTGCTCCAGCACTGCAAGGTATTGCCACCTAGTTGGTGCTGTAATTGAGTCTTCAAAAGGTCATTCCACCGTTCTATTAATCCAGCTGCTTCAGGGTGATGGGGAACATGGTAAGACCAGTGAATTCCATGGGCATGTGGCCATTTCTGCAAATCACTTCCTGTGAAATGGGTTCCTTGATGAGAAGCAATGCTGTGTGGAATGCCATGGTGATAGATAAAACATTCAGTAAGTCCACAGATGGTAGTTTTGGAAGAAACATTGTGTGCCAGAAATGCAAACCCATATCTCAAGTATGTGCCTATTCCAGTTAAAACAAATTGCTGCCCCTTCCATGGTGGAAGTGGTCCAATGTAGTCAACCTGCCACCAGGTAGCAGGCTGGTCACCTTGAGGAATGGTGCCATATCTGGGGCTGAGTGTGGGTCTCTGCTGCTGGCAGATTGGGCATTCAGCAGTGGCTGTAGCCAAGTCAGCCTTGGTGAGGGGAAGTCCATTTTGCTGAGCCCATGCATAACTTCCTTCCCTGCCTCGATGGCCACTTTGTTCGTGAGCCCATTGGACAATGACAGAAGTGGCTGGGGAAAGAGGCTGAGCATTAGCGAAAGAGCAGGTCTCCTTATCCACTTGATTATTAAACTCTTTCTCTGCTGAAGTCACCTTCTGGTAAGCATTCACATGGGACATAAATATGTTCATGTTTTTTTGCCCACTCAGAAAGCTCTATCCACATACCTCTTACCCAGACATCCTTGTCACCAAATTTCCAATCATGCTCCTTCCAATTCCCTGACCATCCAGCCAAACCATTGGCAACAGCCCATGAATCAGTGTACAAATGCACCTCTGGCCATTTCTTCTTCCAAGCAAAATGAAGAACTAGGTGCACTTCTCAAAATTCTGCCCACTGAGAGGATTTGTTCTCACCACTATACTTCAAGGATGTCCCAAAAAAGGGCTGCAGTGCTGTAGCTGTCCACTTTTGGGTGGTACCTGCATATCATGCAGAGCCATCTGTAAACCAGGCCCGAGTTTTGTCATCCTCAGTCAACTGATTGTAAAGGACTCCCTAAGAGGCCAAAGCTGTGGGCTGGGAAAGAGAAGGTAACATAGCATGGGTGGTGACCATGGGCATTTGGGCTATTTCTTCATGTAACTTATTTGTGCCTTCGGGACCTAACTCATATATACCACTTCCACTTTATTATGGAATGGTGCTGAGCACCCCCACCTTTATGGTTTGGTGGGTCAGACAATACCCATCTCATGACAGGCAACTCAGGTCTGATGGTAACGTGATGGCTCATGGTTAAGCATTCAGTCTCTACTAAGGCCCAGTAGCAACCCAAAAGGTGCTTCTCAAAAGGAGAGTAGTTATCTGCAGAGGATGGCAAAGCTTTGCCCCAAAATCCTAAGGGTCCGCATTGTGATTCTCCTATAGGGACCTGCTAAAGGCTCCAGACAGCACCTCTATTTGCCACTGAAACTTCCAGCACCATTGGTTCTGCTGGATCATATTGCCCAAGTGGTGGTGCAGCTTGCAGAGCAGCCTGGACCTGTCACAGGGCCTCCTCTTGTTCCAGTCCCCCCAATAAAAACTAGCAGCTTTTCTGGTTACTTGATAAATGGGCCAAAGTAGGACACCAAAATGAGGAATGTGTTGTCTCCAAAATCCAAAGAGGCAAACTAAGCATTGTGCCTCTTTTTTGGTCATAAGAGTGGCCAGGTGCAACACTTATCCTTTACTTTAGAAAGGATATCTCGACAGGACCCACACCACTGGACACCTAGAAATTTCACTGGGGTGAAAAGACCCTGTATTTTTGTTGGATTTATCTCCCATCCTCTCTCATGCAAATGTTTTTACCAATAAATCTAGAGTTTTTGCTACTTCTTGCTCAGTAGGATCTATCAACATGATGTCATCAATATAATGGACCAGTGTGATGTCTCATGTGAGGGAGACAATCAAGGTCCCTGAAGACAATATTAAGACATAGGCCTGGAGAGTTGATATACCCCTGTGACAGGACAGTGAAGGTATACTACTGGCCTTGCCAGCTGAAAGCACACTGTTTCTGGTGGTCCTTACTAATGGCAATTGAGAAAAAAGTATTTGCCAGATCAACAGCTGCATACCAGGTACCAGGGGAAGTGTTGATTTGCTCAAGCAATGATACCACATCTGGGACAGCAGCTGCAATTGGAGTCACCACCTGATTAAGTTTATGATAATCTACTGTCATCCTCCAAGATCCACCTGTTTTCTGCATAGGCCAAATAGGAGAGTTGAATGGGGATGTGGTGGGCATCACCACCCCTGCATCTTTCAAATCCTTGATGGTGGCACTAATCTCTGCAATCCCTCCCAGAATCTGTTAATTGCCTTTGGTTTACTATTTTGCTAAGCAGGGTAGTTCCAGAGGCTTCCACTTGGCCTTTCCAAACATAACAGCCCTCACTCCATGAGTCAGGGATCCAATGTGGGGATTCTGCCAGTATTCTGAAACTGGGAAAATAGCCACAGAATGGGTCCAGGGACCCACTGGACCCACTGTGAGATGGACCTGAGCTAAAATTCTACCAATCACCTGACCTCCATAAATCCCTACACTGCCTGGTGGACCACAGTTACATTTTGGGTCTCCTGGAATTAATGTGACTTTTGATGCAGTGTATAAGAATCCCCAAAATTTCTGATCATTTCCTTTTCCCCAATGCACACTCTGGCAAAAGGCCATAGGTCTTCCTGGGGCAAGGTGGGAGAAAGATTAACAGTATAAATTTTTGGCAGTTTAACAGGATCTTTCCCCAAGGGGATCTCGTCTTCTTCTCATTCTAGGGGTTCTGGGTCTGTAAACTGTTTCAAGCCTGAGAATTTATTAAGGGGCGATGATTCTCTGCATCTGTAATTTGAGTTAGGGTTTTATTCACTCGACCTAGAACACTTCTGCTTATACAGATCCAGAAGAAATTTATTAGACTGCCCATATATTTCTCTTCTGGGTACCCCATGATCTATTAGCCAATGTCATAACTCCATGCAACTCAGACTATTCTGTGTGCTCCTTCAAATCTCCCTTTCATTGTGGTACTCACACTCACTTTGCCTTTGGCTATTAACTGCCGATATTTGACTTTTACCAGACCGAGGTCCGATCGACCCCATAATATTTAAGGAAGTAAAGTTTAAGAGTGAATATTACCCAAGGACTTGCACCCTATTCTGTGGGGGAATTAATGCATTTCAGGTTGTATGCAGGGGAGTTGAACATTGTTAAGTGGAAATATTTATGAATGCTTGTCTGTTATTGTTTTTACTTAGAGACTAAGTATGGTTTAGGGTAATATGTATGGTTACGGAGTTGACAAGTGGTGAACTGTGATGGTTAGGCTAATGTGCCAACTTGGCCAGGTAATTGTGTCCAGGTGTTAGGTCCAGCTAATTGTAATAGAAGGGCATCTATGGACTTCGATCATGAGTAAGTTTACTGCTTGGATGACTGATTACATCTGCATCAATCAGGGAGATTGCATCAGCAATGGGTGATGCTTTTATCCAATCATTTGAATGCCTTAAAAGGGAAAGTGATTTCAACATACAGAGAATTTCCCAGCTTGTCTTTGGACAGCCAACTTCTCCCAGAAACTCATCAAGGACCTTTCATTGGACTTTCATTGGAGCTCCTAGTTTGCAGCCTGCCTGTAGAACATGGACTTGTGCATCTCCATGGTCATGTGAGACACTCTTATAAAATCTCATGTTAGTGACAGATATCTCCTGTTGATTCTGTTTCCCGAGAGAACCCTGACTACTCCCACAGTTGTAACACTCCTTTATCCAAAAATTCATTAAAAGTGAAGCCAACACAACCGAACAAAATTAAGTAAAAAATGAAATAATACTGATAGTTTTAAAAATGGCAAAAATACAAAAAATTAAAAATAATTTGAAATAAAGAAATAATAAAAAATAAAATTAAAATACATTTGACATTATGACTTTCATCACTGTAATATCTATTGTCTTGTATTTAGTGACATTTTCTTCCATTTATTCCCCCAGTGTCTTATTCTTTTTTTCATTTTGTCTTCAAAGAAACTTTAGGTAACAGAAAATTCACATAGAGATTATTGAGGATTCCCATATACCCAACATTCTTTCTCTTTTCCATTTTACCCTATTAATAACATTTTACATGTGGATGGTACATTTGTTACAACTAATGTACAAGTATTGAAGCATTGCTACAATTCACATGCTTACCAAACTGGTGGACATGGTGATACATCTGGCTCATATTTGGCTAGAGTCCTGGATAGATACAAGATAAATGCTAATATGTATATTTAATTTATTAAGTTTATATGGATAATTAGAGTGAGAAATAAGAATAACATAATCAATTAAAAGATTAAATTATATTGAGTGGAGTTATAGAATGATAGATAAATAGAGCAGTTTTACACATATATACTCACTAACATCTAGCTTTTGGCTGGGAAGTTTTGAATTACAGCTTATACTAGAGTTGTGATAGAAAACATTTGTGTAAAATACCTTTTCCTGGGGTGGGACTATAACTGGGTTGACTAGGGATTATCCTTTATAGTGTTTATGATTAACGAACTTGGTACTATAGATGTCTTATTTTTTATAAAACATCCCTGATGTGCTCACAGTTTAGTTCCTAATATTTATCCTGAAATAAGAAAAATGCTGACTAGCAAGGCATAGGTTTGCTGATTAATATTTGGGACTACTGCATACAGTAGTGGTGGGAACACTGCATACAATATTTGTGTTACTTACCTTGGTTGACTGACTGACCTCTGTGGCATTGATGTGCTCTAAAATGATGTTTAAGTCTGGACCGTGTTTCTTCACCAAAGTGCTCCTGGGGACCATCACCAATTATAATTCTGGTGACAATGGCTGATGGGATGGGGACTGAAAATGAGAGGATAGAATGAAGAAGAGTTAATTGAGATGGCTCTAATAAAGTTGAGGTTACCAAGTTGAGATTTAAGCTTTGGCTGATAGTGTAAGTAATACTTAGGTAAGATTTGAGGTCATAAGGTATGAGAGGTAGATGAAAAGCATAAAGGGGGTAAATTAGACAGAAACAATATTGTATGATTAATGGGTAGCCAGTCAATGTCCTTTTTAAGGGGGTCTGATGAAGGGATCCAGTTTCCCCCAGTCCAATAGTGATGTACATTACCTGAAGTTAATAGGATTTGTTTTAGTAAGAAGAAAAGAAGACATGTAGCACGTGTGTAAAAATTCATGCTCTAACAGCTAAATATGCAAGGAACTTATTTTTAGGGGAAGGTGGCTCCCCAGTGTGAGAGAGCACCTCGGTAGCCTTTTGGTATTATTGTTTAACATTTGCCCAAGTTATTCCCTACATTTGCATAAGGTTATGGCACGGTTTTGTCTGGGGGTTCCTTTGTTCCTCTATTGTCATCTTCTCCATCTGTGGTATTGTGTTGTTGGTTGGATTTTTCCATGTCATGGTGAGGTTTCACCCTTTGTGCTGGGATCCACAATGGTCCTGTTGGCAATAAAACACAGGCATGTCCTCTTCCCCCATGTTAGTAAATATACTAGTCCATGCCATCCTGTATTGTTATCATCCCCTGTTAAGGGCTTGTAAAGCACCTGAGGTTTCATCATTGACATGGTGCAGTAGAAATGCCATTCAGCTGCTGCGAAGCCATCAGCAATTTGATTTTAAAAATTTAAAGTATATAGAGCTATTTCTATATTGTTCTTCAGACTGGATAGTCCTTGGTCCTTATTTCCCCTTTTGTTTAAGAAGAAGATGTTTTAGAGTAGAGTGACAGCATTCTATGATGGCTTGTCCTGTTGGACTGTAAGGTGTTCCTGGAATATGTTTAATCTGCCATTGTTGAAAGAAAAGTGATAGCCATTTAGAGGTATATTCTGGTCCATTATCAGTCTTAATAGTTTTTGGATATCCCACATGATTAAATGCAATTACCAGGTGAGAGATCACATGATGTGATGATTCTCCTGTAAATGGGGTGGCACTATGAAATGAGAGAAGGAATCAATGGTAACATGGATGTACTTAAACCTGCCAAAAGCAGGATAATGGGTGACATCTCTTTGCCATATTTGGTTTGCATTAAGGCCTCAGGGGTTATTTCCAAATAGACATGGTGATAGTGTATGTTTTTGGCAATCAGGATAATCATGCACCACTTGCCTAGCTTGCTCTAAAGAGAGCTGAAATTGCTTTTGTAGAGCTTTAGCATTTTGATGGTATGTGACAGCTGGGCTTGCTCAAAGGCTAAAAAGTAAGACTAACCAAGGCATCTGCTCTTTGATTTCCTTCAGCTAAAGGTCCAGGCAATCCAGAATGAGACAGAATATGAGTGATGAACAGTGGGTGATTTCATTAGCTGGGTCTTTTTTTAAAATTTTATTGTGGGTTAAAATCAAATTTTTCACAATACATACCAATATTTGTAAAATGATATATAAATACATATGCATATATGTGCATTTGCTTACATAAATGTTATTATATATATATAATAACATTTATGTTATTAAATACACATATATATTTAAATACATATATGTATTTAAATACATATATATAGGGAAGCAGGTGTGGCTCAATGGATGGAGCTCCCGTTTACCATATGGGAGGCCCCGGGTTCACTTCCTGGGGCCTCCTTGTGAGGGCAGGCCAGCCGGCCTGCGCAGCGTGGTAGGCTGATGCAGCAAGACCTCACAGCAGGAAGCGGGTGTGGCTCAATCCATAGAGCCCCCATTTACCATGCGGGAGGCCCTGGGTTCGCTTCCCGGGGCCTCCTTGTGAGAGCAGGCTGGCCAGCATGGAGTGGTGGGCTGATGCAGCAGGACCTCACAGCAAGGGGGAGATAAGCAGACACGGAAGAAACACACAGCGAATGGGCACAGTAAAAACACAAGCATCAAGGGGGGGATAAATAAATGAATAAATAAATCTTTTTAAAAAAATACATATATATATATATATATTTAAAGGTGCTTAGATGACCTAAATATTACTCAGAAATTACAGGGATTCCCTTTTCCCCACCTCCCACACCTCCCACAACATCCCACACCAACATCCTTCATCAGTGTGGCACAACACCCGCAATGGATATACACATCCTGGGGCCTTGCCACCGAGCATAGACCACAGTTCACATCATAGACCACAATCTCTCCCACACAGTTCTGCATGGTATATGCTGATGCAAAATGGCCTACATCCATCGCTGCAACACCACTCAGGACAACCCCCAAGTCCCAAAAAAGCCCCTGTATTTCAACTGCCCCTCTCCTTCCTGCCCCGAAAATGTGCTGGGGGTTTAATAAGAGCCTGCTCAGTGTGCTGTAAAGTATATACTACATAAACAGAGTCACAAATGACATTGATGTGTAGCTGATCAAAATTATGTAGGGCCTTAATGGCTGCTGCTAATTCCCTTTGAGTGGAAAAATACCCATCTGTGATTCCTGAGTGCCATTTTCCATTTTCATTCCAGGTAAAACCTGCCTTATCAGTTTTACCTGAACCATCAAGAAAATCAGTAACACAATTACAAAGAGGGGTGGGAAAAACTTTTTCCTTGTTTTACGAACAGGGCAAGTGTAGGCAGCTGTTGCAATAGATTATTCTTAGGAAGTTGAAAGTTTAATTTACTTATGAAATCTGCCATTGCTATTTGAATAGCAGTAGAATTATGATAATCAAATCCAAAGTCTTCAGGAGAAACAGAGATAATGGACTATATCAGGGTCATTTCGAGTTAACATTTGTACTCTAATGTGTCCCTTCATCAATAACTGTACTATTCCTTCTAAATAGATGGAAACAGTTTTACATCACATATGGTGTAAAAAAAAAGCCATTCTAACACTGCTAGATGATGCACAAACTGGACAATAATGCCTGTGGGTGAGTGGTGAGTGTAAAGTTAGATAAACCAGAAGGTTTAAACAGATCCCTGCATTCTAATTGTCACAAATTGGTTGCTTCATTAACATGTTTTAATTCTTTTATTACTTCTTTAAGATAAAGCTCTATGGGAATCAAGCCTGGCATCACCTTTTAAAGTGTTAAATAAGTTGGGTAGTTGCCCTGTAGTGATACCCACCCTGGGACACAACCAGTGAATTCAACCAAGCACCTTTTTTAAGTTATTCAAGTTTATTTCAGGTTGAATATTTAACTGAATCTTTGAGGCTGAATGGTTCTTCATGACACCACAAAGCCTTAATTTCACCAGGGGTCAGTGAGTTGTGTCTTCTCAGGGGCAATGCAAACTCCAAAGTTGGGCAAGAGTTGCTCAGTGGCCTTAAAGATTTCTGCTAGCTATTGATCTGTAGGGGCAGCCATAAGAATGTCATCCATATGATGATAAATATAGGCATTAGAAAACTGGGCATGAATGAGTGCTAAATCCTTAGCAATGAAATGTTGACAAATAGTAGGACTGTTCATCATGCCCTGAGGTAACACCTTCCCAGGGAACCTTCTAGTGGTCTCTGAATTACTAAGAACAGGTAAAGGAAAAGCAAATCTGATTTTGTTCTTTGGATCTAGTGGGATAGTAAAGAAACAGTCCTTTAAATCTATAACAAAAAGTGGCCAATCTCTGGGTAAAATGGCTGGATTAGGTAACCCATTCTGTAATGGGACCATAGGTTGTATAGTTCCATTAATTTTTCTTAAATCATGTAATAAGCACCATTTTCCTGATCTTTTTGGAATGACAAATATAGGGCTATTCCATGGGCTAGTAGAGGGCTCAATATGCCCAAAATTTAATTGTCCTTCCCTAATAATTGAGTCTGTTCTAATTTTTGCCCTTTTAAGAGGCACAGTTCAACCCAAACTGGAGTATCAGATTTCCAGGTTATGGGTAAGGGGTTAATTTGAACAGTGGCAATTAACAAAAAGGCATCATTTTCAAAATAAGTTTCCACTGAGTAAGTAAATATCTCCCCCAAATATTGGTTGGGATTTCTGAAACAAATTGTTGAATGGGGGCAATTTGTTTTTCTGGGCATTAGCAACAGAGAGACTTAACACTTTGCAGCACTGCTTGTGGCCCTCCCACACCAGTTATATGTTGAAAGTCATATTGTAGGGGTCAAGAAGTTGGCCATTGACTGTGAGCTATTATGGAAATGTCTGCACCTGTGTCAGTTAAGCCTTTAAAGGACACAGCATTAATTTTGATATCTAAAAGGGGTCTCTCACCTGTGATGGCTTGAACCCAACGAGTTTTATTTTCCCCAGTGCTTCCAAAACTTTTATTGAAATGTATTACATTACCTGTATTAGAAACCCATTAGGCAATAGCAAATGGGCAATATGGGTTTGATTGGGTATAACTTGATGAGTTCCTGAAGACAACATAATTTTAATTTCTCTTATATAATCTGAGTCTATAACTCCAGGTAGAATAGTGATGCCCCTGCAATTTATGCTAGATCTTCCCAATATTAATCCCACTAAATCTTCTGGAATAGGCTCTTTCACTCCTGAATTGGCCAGATAGATTTTATTTTCTTCTTTATGTATTAATTCTTCAGTAGTGAAAAGGTCCAGGTGGGCACTTCCCCAGCTGGTGGCACATAAGTCTGCCAAGGATCTGAGAGCTGTGGGGGTGGAGCTAAATGTCTCTGTTTTGATTGGGTATGATTGAACAAAGCCCTCCAAATGGATTTTGGGGCACCAGAGGGAGTGCCCTGCTGCCCAATTCCCAGAAGAGGATTCCTATCTTTATCAAATTTAGTCTACATTTATTTGCCCAGTACTTTCCCTTATGGCATCATGAACAGTCTTTAGTGGGCAGGGTGTCTTGTTTAGCTCAGCTCTTTTGTGAGCCTCCTGTATTATGAAGGCAATCCTTAGCATAATGACCTGGTTCTCCACAAACAAAACATTTCACTGAGGCAGCAAAAGCCATGGCTAGAGTTTGCGCTTTAAAGGTTTTGGTGCCTATATTTTGACAAGCTTTAACATAAACTCCCACTGGGGTGTTTTCTTTTCTCAAAGGGGTGATGACCCTCTGACAATCTTCATTAGCATTTTCATGAGTTAATGGTAAAAGTAATGCTTCAGCTGCATCAGAATTATCAACTTGTTTTGATATGGCTGCTGCAATTTATTAATAAAATCAACATATGGGTCTGCAGCCCCTTGCCAAATAACTGCAAAAGATTTTTGGGCATGAGAGGTATCTGGCATATTTAACCATGCATTTTGCACAACTGAAAAAACTTGTTCAAAATCTTGCTGATTAATCATATTAATTTGCTGTTGTAAATCAAGATATGTACCTGATCCTGTTAACATCTCATATCCTATTTGCACCCCATTTTGGAGATTATTCATAGCCAGGACAGTGCAATGCTCATTGTAATCCATGATCCATACACTAAATTGTGCAGGGGTGACAATGGTATGGACTAGCTGTTTCCAATCCCATGGTGTCATCCTGTAACCAAGTCCTACATTTCCCAGTAATTCACTGGTAAAAGGACTATGTAGTCCATTTTCCTTGATGCTATGATGTAATTCCCTATAGACTTCATATAATAAAGAGTTGTAGCACCTTTGATTTTGTACTACAGGAAAAGCCACCATTTCATCACCATGTTTTAAGGCTACTTTCATGCATAACTGCATGCTTGACTCTAGAAATTGTGGTGAAGGAGGAGGAGGCAGCTTCTCTGAGATATCTAAGCATACCCCAGATGCTGGAATAGGAGGCAGCAGCCACAGTGGTAATCGGTGGGGAATAGGATCTGGTGGTGTGGATGGAGTAGCTGCATCTGTTTCCATTCTTGCAGATTGAATATATAATGGGTTTAATGCCACACGAACAATGCTCCAAGTTATAATAGCACTAAAGGATATTTTTTCACCTTCTTTAAACTTATGTTTCAAATTTTGTCCTACTTGTTCCCATAATTCTAAATCTGTTTCCTTTTTAAGGAAACCAAGGACGATACTTTTGAATTGTTTGTAACAGGGAGTACAATTGAACTCTTTGGACTGTGCAATCAGCTGCTTCTAAGAGTTGTATTGTTGTACAAAAATATCCTGTTCTTTGGAAATTCTCAGTCTGATGATAATTTAGAAACCCTCACAATACTAGACACATTGGCAACTATATTGAGCAGATGTTACTGTTCCCAGACCTTGGGAAGATTAGTTTCCGTTTTTGTCCGGACCAGAATAACCACTCCTTAATGGGCTGATTCATGCTGCTGATTTGGGTCACATCAGGGTCACCAATTGTTTCATATGAAAGCACTCTGAATCTTCACATTCTTTGGGGAAGGCACTCTTTATTCAATCTCCTTCAATATATATATAGTCAGCTATCTCAGGAGGAGTGCCCAAGAATTACCTGTACATGAAAGCCCTCAGAAAGTTATTTTTTTCCACAGGAGATAATGGAGAGGCAGAATGCTCTAATTAAGTAACAGTGCAAAGTAAGAAAGTTCTCATTGTTTTCAGCAGGAACTGATAACAGCAGCTTTATCCCATGCAGCGGTAACTTGCTTGCACAGCATAGCAGGTTTAAACTGTTTCATGGATAATTAACCAGTGATTTCCCACACCTATTCGGTAAAAAATGCTATGGTAATTTTTATTGGGATTGAGTTAAATCTGTAAATCAGTTTGGATAGGATAGATATCTTAATGCTGCTAAATTTCCTCTCCATAAACAGGGACTATCCTTCCATTTATTTAGGTATATTTTGATTTCCTTTAGAAGTCTTGTGTAGTTTTCTATGTATAACTCATTTACATCTTTATTTAAATTTATTCCAAGGCATTTGATTCTTTTATTTGCTATTGTAAATGGGATATTTTTCTTGATTTCCTCCTCAGATTGCTCATTATTGGTGTGCAGAAATGTGACTGATTTTTTTATATTAATCTTATAACCTGCCACTTTACTGAACTCATTTATTAGCTCTAGAAACTTTACAGTAGCTTCCACAGGGCTTTTGCAGTATAGGATCTAGTGATCTGTAAATAGTGAAGTTTTTACTTTGTCCTTTTCAATTTAGATGTCTTTTATATATTTTTCTTGCCTAGTTCCTTGAGCAAGTACTTCTAAAACAGTGTTAAACAAGAGAGGTGACATTGGGCATCCTTGTGATATCTCCTTCCTCAATCCAAATATTAGAGGGAAATCTTTTTGTGTTTTACCATTGAATATGATGTTAGCTGTGTGTTTTTCATATATACCCTTTATCAGGTAGAGGAAGTTTCCTTCTATTTTGATCTTCTGAAGTGCTTTTATCAGGAAAGTGTGCTATATTTTATCAAATGCTTTTTCTCCCTCTAAAGAGATTATCATGTAATTTTTTTCTTTCAATCTGTTTATATGGTGTATTACAATGACTTTCTTATGTTGAAACATACTTGCATAGGTAGGATGAAACCCACTTGGTCATGGTGTATAATTCATTTGCTCTGTTGTTCAATACAATTAGTAAGTATTTTGTTGAGGAATTAAGCCTCTAACTCATTAGAGAGATTGGTCTCTAGTTTTCCTTTCTTGTGGCATCTTTGTTGGGCTTTGGTATGTGTGTGATATTGGCATCATAGAATGAATTATGGAATGTTCCCTTTGCTTAAGAGTTTAAGCAGAACTGTTGTTAATTCTTTCTGGAATGTTGGTAGAATTCATCTGTGAAGCCATCTGGTCCTCAGCCTTTCTTATTTGGAGGTTTCAGATGACTAATTCAATCTCATTGCTTGTGATTGGTCTATTGAGTTCATGAATTTCTTCTTTCATCAATGTAGGCTACTTGTGGGTTTCTAGGAATTTGTCCATTCCCTCTAAATTATCCATCTGTTGTAATATAATTTTTCAAAGTATCCTCTTATGATACTATTTATTTCTGTGGCATCTGTGGTGATATCTCCTTCCCCATTTCTTATTTTATGCATTTGCACCTTCAAACTTTTTTTCTGTTAGTCTAGATAAGGGTGTGTCAATTTTATTAATCTTCACAAAGAACCAGCTTTTTGTTTTGTTTATTTTTTCTAGTGCTTTCTTATTTTCAATTTCATTTAGCTATGCTCTAATCTTTGTTATTTCCTTCTTTATACTTCCTTTGGGGTTAGTTTGTAGTACTTTTTCTAAGGCCTCTATGTGTGCATTTAGTTCTTTGATTTTAGCTCTTTCTTCTTTTTTAATATAGGCATTTATGGCTAAGAATTTCCCTCTAAGTACAGATTTTGATGCATCCCATAGGTTTTGAGGTTTTGTGTTGTCAATTTCTTTAGTTTCAATGTAGTTACTGATTTCTTTTGCAATTTCCTCCTTGGCACACTGATTGTCTAAGAATGTGTTATTTAACTTCCTTATCTTTGTGACTATACTGCTTCTCTGACCCTTACTAATTTCCAGCTTCATTCCATTGTGGTCAGAGAAAGTACTTTTATAATTTCCATCTTTTTGAATTCATTGAGAGTTTTTCTAGGGTCTAGCATGCTATTGATCCCAGAGAATGATCAATATGCGCTTCAGAGGAATGTGTATCCAGATGTATTTGGGTGTAATATTCTGTAAATGTCTTTTAGGTCCCGATCCTCTAATGTATTATTCAAGTTCTTTGTTTCTTTATTGTTTCTCTGTCAAGGTGTTCTGTTTAATGGTGACAATGGTGTTTTAATGCCCCCCAATATAACTGCAGAGACATCTATTTCTTCACTCAATTTTCCTAATATTTGCCTCATGTATTTTTAGGAGCCCGGGTTAGGTGCATAAATGTTTATGGTTGTTCTTCCTTCTTGATAGATTATCCCTTTTATTATATTATAGTGGCCTTCACTGTCTTCTAACAATAGTTTTGCTTTTAAACTCTACTTTGTGTGATATTAATATAGCTATTTCCACCCATTTTTGGTTATTGTTTGCATGTAAAATTCTTTTCCAACCATTCACTTTCAGCCCCCTTTCAGCCCTGGGTCTAAGGTGAGTTTCTCAAAGACAGCATATTAATGGGTCCTGTTTCTTTATCCATTCTGTGAATCTCTGCCTCTTGATTGGAGAGTTTAATCCATTAACATTCAATGTTATTACTATAAAGGAATTCCTTCATTAGCCATATTATCTTTAGGTTTCTGTATGCCATATATTGGTTTTATTTCTCTTTTTATCTTTTTAGTTTTTTTAAAATATATTTTAAAAGATGCTTAGATTACATAAATGTTACACAAAAATTAGAGGGATTTCCATGTTTCCCACCTCCCACACCTCTCGTAACATACCCATATACATCTTTCATTAGTGTAGCACATCACCTGCAATGGATATACACATCCTGGGGTTTTGATACTAAGCATTGACCATAGTTCACATTGTAGACCACACTCTCTCCCACACAGTTCTGCATGTTATATGCTGATGTAAAATGGCCTATATCTGTTGTAATGTCATTCATCATAATTCCCAAGTCCTGAAAAAGCACCTGTACAACAACTGCTTTCCCCTTCCCTGCCACAAAAGCATCCAGTGGCCACTGGGTCCACCTCACTGTTGTAATTTCTTCCACTGCTTGAATCACATTATGTCTACAACAGAATACCATTAAGTCCACTCTTGTCCATAGCTCTTCCCCCAATCCTGAGGAGTTTGCGATGGTGATGTCCACTTCACCTCCAAGTGAGTGGAGGCTTATATCCCATGGATATGGTAGATGGGATTATCCTGACTGCAGAAGCAGACTCTCTCTATTCCCTGGGATGGCCATTGTCCTTCATCTCCTCACCAGGTGACTTGGATGAGTCCATTGAGCTGTAGAATAGGAGTTGCAGCTCCACCGAGATTCCAGGCACAGCTGGCACATATTCAGGCCAGAGGCTCCAGTATCTGGAAGTACATGTACAAACTCCAGCATGACATATAGTTTTGAATAGAAGAGACTGATGGACCATGTGCAGGGAGGACTTATTTGAGTCCAACTCTGTCACTCTCAGCAACACAGATTCCAAAATAGAGTCCTCTGATAAGGCATCAATCTCTGGAGCTATCCCACCATATATAGGACCTGGGTGTCTCCAGACCCCTCAGGAGTCCCTCTGTAAAGGATGATATCCACTTTGGTCTTCTATGAGATCCTACTGAGGTGTGCGTAAGTGTTACCTCTAGGATGACCTCCCAACTCTCTTTGAAGTCTCTTAGCCACATGAACTCATTTGTCTTTACTTTTTCCCCCTTTTATTCATGGCCTTTTTCCAGTCATATTGCCAATTAGTACTTGGTATTAATCCCTCATTGCGAGGGAGGCTCATCCCTGGGAGTCATGTCCCATGCTGGGGGGAAGGTAATGCATTCATATGCTGAGTTTGGCTTAGAATGAGGCCACATTTAAGCAACAAGGAGGCTTTCATGTGGCAACCCTTAGGCACCCCATAGCAGTAGGCTAAGTTTCAATTACAAGAGCAAAGACTCGTAAGGCTAGTCATCAATAACAAGAACCCATCAATGGACCCTCCTCCTTTGCCAGACACTGCTCCTGCAATCGGGGGACTGTTTCTACCTCCTTGGAAAATGTGGTAGAGCTCTCGAGGCTGGGAATTCAATATTCCCTCATTTATTGAATGATTGTCTACCCACTGTGACAATGCCCCACTCCTTGATCATTTGAACAATTTTATATGTCTTTCATGTATATTCACGTGAACTTCCTCCCATGAAACCCCCATCCCAGACACCCCCCACCAATGATCCTCTCCTTTCCCCTCTGTAACCCTTCTGTGATACAAAACTTCCTTGAAGAGGAAGCCCTTATAATAGCCAAATACAATTTATAGGAAAATGAAATAATAAAGATAAGTTTAAATATAAGAGATAAAATACATGAAAACTTAAAAAAAACACTAGAAATAAAATAAAATTAAAGGGTTGGGATATTCAAAAAATGGAAAAAAAACAGAAAAATTGTTTAAAACATTATTTTTAAACACTTTTCCTTTTATCACTGCATTATCATGTGTCCAGTCTGTACTGTTGCACCTGTCCCTCTCACTCCCCAGTGTCTCCCAAATTTTCATTTGATTTTCAAAGAAGTTTTAGGTCACAGCAAAGTCACACACAGAATACTAGAAACTCCCATATCCCGAACCTCCTTCCCCTCTCCTCACCCGATATTAAATTTTTTTATGTGGATGGTAGCATTGTTAACACTGTTATACAGATAGTGAAGCATAGCTACTAGACATTGTCAATGGTTTACAGAATAGTTTACAATTTAGATGGTACAGTTTAATAATTTTTGATGATATTTACCATGTCCTGTGTCCATTACTGTAAGGTAATGAAAAACATTTTCCATGACCACTAAATATCCCCTGTTTGATCTTTCCTGTTCCTTCATCTCCATCACCTAGGGGCTCATGACACTCTCCTGTCTTGACTTATTGGATGATGATTCAGAGTTACACGCAAAAAGAGGTCTTGACATGCTGATTATCCTCTCCTATTAGGATCCACCCTTGTACCTAAGAGACAGCCACCTGTCTGTTTCTGGGTGAATCAGTCCTCCCAAAAAGGACAGTTAGGTTTTCAATTTTAGTTCTTTCTTCTTTTTTAATATATGTATTTATGGCTATTAACTTCCCTCTCAGGACAGCTTTGGGTGCATCCTATAGGTTTTGATATGTTGTGTTGTCATTTTAATTAGTTTGAAGGTAGTTACTGATTTCTTTTGAGATTTCCTCCTTGACCCACTGTTTGTCTAGGAGTGTGTTGTTTAACTTCCATATCTTTGTGCCTAATCTGATTCTCTGGCCCTTATTGGTATCCAATTTCATTCCATTGTGGTCAGAGAAATTACTTTGTATAATCTCAATCTTTCTGAATTCATTGAGAATTGTTTTGTGGCCTAGCATGTGGTCTCTCTTGGAGTATGATCCATAGCACTCGAGAAGAATGTAAATCCTGCTGTATTTGGATGTAGCATTCTGTATATGTCTATTAAGTCCAGGTTCTCTAATGTATTGTTGAGAGGCTTTGTTTCTTTATTGATTCTCTGTCCAGATGTTCTCTCTAATGATGATAACAGTATATTACAGTTCCCCACTATAATTGTAGAGGCAATTATTTCTCAACTTCGTTTTTCAAGAGTTTGCCTCATGTATTTTGAGGCACCCCGATTAGGTGTGTAAATGGTTATGATTGTTCTCTCTTCTTGAGAGATTACAACTTTAATAATATATACTGTGCATCTTTGTTCTTACAATACTTTTGCATTTAAAGTCTATTTTGTCTGATATTAAAATAGCTACTCCTGCCCTTTTTTGGCTATTGTTAGCTTGTAAAATTGTTTTCCAGCCATTCACTTTCAGCCTCCTTGAATCCCTGGGTCAAAGGTGGGTTTCTTGTAGACAGCATATAGATGGATCATATTTTCTTATCCATTCTGCCAATGTGTGTCTCTTGAGTGGTGAATTTAATCCATTAACATTCAGTGTTATCACGTCCAATGAATTTCTTACTTCAGCCAAATTTTCTTTGGGTTAATGTATGTCATATGTTGTTTTGTTTTTGTTTTTGTCTTTTTAGTTGCTTTTAAACTCTTCTCCAACTCTCTCTCCCTTGTTTCTTCCTTTCAACTTGTAGAACTTTCTTTAGTATTTCTTGAAGTGCATGTTTCTTTTTGGCATACTCTCTTAATTTCTGTTTATCTGTGAATATTTTGAACTCTCCATCATTTTTGAATGCCAGCTTTGCTGGACAGAGAATTCATGGCTGGAAGTTTTTTTCTTTCAGTATTTTGACTATGTCATGCCACTATCTTCTTGCCTCCATGGTTTCAGATGAGAAATCAGCACTTAATCTTATTATGTTACCCTTGTATGTGATGGTTCTCTTATCTCTTGCTGCCTTGAGTATTTTCTCTTGGTCTTGAGCATTGGTCATTTTGAGAGGTATTTGTCTTGGAGTTGGCAAGTTGGGATTTATACTGTTTGGGGTGCACTGTGCTTCCTGGATCTGCACATCCATCTCTCTCAATAGGCTTGGGAAGTTTTCAGCCATTATTTCCTTCAACACTCCTTATGTTCCCTTTCCCTCCTCTACTCCTTCATGGGATGCCCATAATGAGTATGTTTGTGCATTTTGTGTTGTCAGTTAAATCCCTGAGTTCCTGCTGCATTTTTTCTATCTTTTTGTATATCTATTCTACTATCTGTTTGATTTCAGATGTATTGTCTTCCACATCACTAATTCTTTCTTTTGCCTGTTCAAATCTGCTGTTATGCGAATCCAGCATCTTTTTGATTTCTTGGATTGTGCCATTGATCAGCATCATATCTGTTATATTTTACGTATGTTTACAATTTCTTCAGTATGTTCTCCCAGTGTCTTCTTAATATCCTTAATCTCTTCCTTCACTTCATTAAGTTGGTTCATGGTGTTTGTTTGGAAAGCCTTGATTAGTTGTTCGATGTTCTGCATCTCTTCCTGGTTTTTAGTTTGTTCATTGGACTGGTCCATGTGTTCCTATTTCTCTGTGTGGTTTGTAATTTTTTGTTGTCCTCTAGTTATCATTTAATCTTGATGGGTTTATTCAGTTGATTAGCTTCTCTCTCTGCTCTAGTGTTTTATTTAGCTGGTGCTTCTCTGTGTGTGTTAACTTTTCTCTTTGACACTTCTTCCTCTTATTTTATTTCTTGCTTCTTTCTATGTTCCCTTGAAGGCAGAAGATTAGGGCCAGAGGAATTAAAAGATGTGAGAAAGGAAGAAGGATAATAGTAATATTGATAAAAGTTGGATGAGGGGCTGTTAAAGACTTAGTGAAATGAATATGCATCTCATGTAAGGAGTGTAGAGTAATAGGAAAAAAGCGGAGTACCTACAATGGACCGGGAAACCAAATAGAGGAATATGTATATAATGATTTAGAAGGCTAGAATGATGAGAAGGGCTAGAAAGAGTAAAGAAAGGACTGAAAAGAAAAAAGTTAATATTATTTTAAAGAAATGAGAAAACAGAATAGATAGAATAGAAATTGACACCCTTAAGTTGTGGGCTAATGAAAAAACGTGGTATATAAGAACCACAACAGAAAGCAGAAGGCAGAGAGATGAAGGAAGGAAAAGAGATAGCTTGGAATACAAAATCAGTATAGACAGAGAATGGGAAATCACTGAAGAAGAAGCATAGCAAAGAAGAGACAAGCTAGCAGTACCTAATTAAAAAAAAAATGAAAGAAAAAAGAAAGGGTGGAGGAAAGAGGAAAGAAAAGCAAGAGACAACAAATAAAGAGAGAAAAACCAAACAACCACAGAAGTTAGCAGTCAAACAAATCTAAGGAAGAACAGTGTGCCCTTGTGGAATCTCTCAGCCTGCTTGTATTTATCAATCAATTGCCTGCAATGTTCTATCTGCAGGTTTTGAGGCAGATTTTAGCTATAAAACTAAATTAAAAAGAAAAATTCATTTTTTTTTAAATGACTGTATTTTATTTTATTTTTTTGTGTGTGAAATAAGTAACCCAAAATATGTCCTCTTCCAGACCACTTCCTTCACTGAAGGGATCCTAACTGGGCTCATGGAGACTAATCAAGCACTTCCCACTTCCTGGCCTCCTCAGGGGAGCTAAAGCTCTGATGCTAGTCAGTGCAGAATGATAAAAATGGTTGACTCCACCCCCTCTGGAGCCAAGCCTCAGTGTCACCAGGCTCCTGGGTAAATCAGGCTTCTTCAGTAGATTCTCCTCTCTCCTCAGCCCGGCGCTGCTTCAAGCCAGCTTATCTGCTCCCCAAAGCTATGAGGGGGTCCAGGCAGCCAAATCGACAGAAAGGAAACCCCTCCCCAACTTCTGTCAGAACTCTCCCCTTCTCAGAGAATGCTCCCTCTCACCGGGTTACCAGCAGTGGTTGGGGCGTATCCCTGGGCAGCTAGGTAAATCAACCTTCCTCAGCAGATTTGCCACTCCACTCAACCTGGTCCTGCTTCAAGCCAGCTATTTTGTTCCTCAAAGATGCAAGGGGTTCCAGGCAGCAAAATCCACAGAAAGGAAAGCCCTCTTGACCCTCCACCAGAATCTTCCACTCTAAGAGAACACTCCCTTTCAGATTGCCGTGGGGAGTCACGGCTCAAACCAGCCTTTTCTCCTGAGGGTGGGGTTCAGCTGTCTGTGTTAACCTCCACTGGCAGGGTTAAAACTCTCAAATCTCTACCGAGCAATCCACACCACAGAGCTGCCTCCAGATAGATGTCCCAAGCTTCTTGTTCCATGCACCCACAGCATAGACCCCTGGGCAGGACCTTGTCCCCAGTCAGCCTTCCTCAGAGAGCTAGTCAGCAAGTGCCCTCCTAAACCAATACCATCTTGCCTCTCTTTTTAGTTTTTCTTACAATTTCCTCCATCTCTAGCTCTCCTGGTTTTTCCTTTCAACCTGCAGAACTCCCTGTAGTATTTCTTGATGTACAGGCTTCATATTGACAAACACTCTTAATTTCTGTTTATCTCTGAATATTTTTGAAGTCTCCCTCATTTTTAAATGCCAGCTTTTCTGGATAGACAATTGTCAGCTGGAAGTTTTTCTTTTAGCACCTTAACTATGTCATACCACTGCCTTCTTGCCTCCATGGTTTTGGATGAGAAATTAGCACTTAATCTGTATTAGTCAGCCAAAGGGGTGCTGAAGCAAAATACCAGGAATTGGTTGGTTTTTATAAAGGGTATTTATTTGGGGTAATAGATACAGTTACCAGGTCATAAAATGTGAGTTTCTTTCCCCATCAAAGTCTACTGCCACGTGTTGGGGCATGATGGCTGCTGATGTCTGTGAAGGTTAAGGCTTCCTGGGTTCTTCTCTTCCCAGGGCTTGCCTCTTTCTGTGCTCAGCTGCTCTGCTATCTTCACAAGGCCAGCTGTAGACCATCAGGCAAATGGCTGTCTCTCTCCCTGGGACTTGATTCTCTCTGGGTTCAGCTGGTCTGCTTTCTCTCATATGTTTACTTCTTGGGCTCCAGCTCAAATCTCCCAACTCTGTCTTTTGTCATATCTTTTCTCTGTGAGTCCCTGCCCTACTGATGTGGCCCAATCAAAGCCCTAATCAAAGTTTAATCAATTAAGGGTGATACCTCTGACAGACCAGTTTACAAACATAATCCAATAACTCTTCTTGGAATGCATTAACTATGCTGAATTGCTACATAATTTGAGCTGCACTTGTATGTGATGGATCTCTTTTCTCTTGCTGCTTTGAGTATTCTTTCTTTGTCTTGAGCATTGGACATTTTGTCAAATATATGTCTTGAATTTGGCAAATTAGGATTATACTGCTTGAGGCTGCACTTTCTGGACACGTACATTACATGTCTCTCAATAGAATTGGGAAATTTTCATCCATCATTTCCTCCAACACTCCTTCTGCCAACTTTACCTTCTCTTTTCCTTCTGGGATACCTATAATGCATGTTTGTGCATTTCATGTTGGCATTCTAGTCCTTCTTCCTTCTGCCTGTTGAAGGCCCACCTGTTCATGAATCCAATTTCATCTCATTTCTCCTTTCTTTTTATTCCTCTTGCATACTCAGCCTGAGCCTTGGCAATGAAATGGTCTTATTTTCCAAGCATAATGATCTGGACACATGGTGTCACAATTATTTTAACTAGTAAATAAAATGGAGAAAATCCTTTCAAATGCAAGAAACTTTTCCAATAGCTTCAACAAAAATATAAGTACATGCTATTGTGCTATGTCAGAAGAATGCCTGTTTTTTTGGTTTTGTTTTGTTTTGCCATATATGCAACCTAAAACCTCCCCTTTTAAACTGCATTCAAATATGTAACTCAGGGCTGGTTGTTTTATTCACTATGTTGTGCTACTATCACCACCATCTCTAACCAAAATTTTTCCATCATCCCAAATAGAAACTCAGTATATTATAAGCCTTAACTCCATATTCCCTGCCACCACCTAATCCCTTGGTAACCTATATTCTATATTCTTCCTCTATGAGTTTGAAGAATGCCTGGTTTTTACAGGAAATTTTATTGAAAAAGAAAGTATCAGATTCAAGTTTGTTCAAGAGGTATTACCTAAATAATTCCTCCCTCCCATCCCCAAGGACACCCAAGTTACAAAGAAAGAGCAATCAATAAAAGCTTAATTAAAGATTATGGTCAGTATATTAGCTTTAAGGCTAATTTTATTAAGATAGATCTAATAGGGGAAGCAGATGTAGCTCAAGAAGGTGGATGCCTGCCCACTACATGGAGGTCCTGGGCTAAGTTACCAGTGACTCCTAATGAAGATGAGCAAGACAGTGAGCATAAATCTGGGGACACAGAACAGGACAGGAAACAGTGGTAACAAAATGTTGGAAGCTGGAAAGCAAATGGCAAGTGGTAACTGACTTAGAAGATCAAGAAATTTACATCCTAAACTTCTGTGGGAGAGTCTGAAAGGCAATCCAAGTTATATCACAGAATAAAAGGCTTAGAAATGGGCAGCACCAAGTACATCTAGAAGTGGGAGGTGAAAGCAGGAGTAAAAAAAATAAAAGTCTGTTCAAGAAGCAATTGGATCATGAGTCCCCTCCCACACTGCAGACCACTGCACCCTATCCTAGCAGAAGACTGAAATTTTATTCTCCGGAGAAGATAAAAAAGAGTCTGCTACCTGCGGATCAATAGGCGCAGTTAAGGGCAGGGGAAGAATACGGAAAATATTTGTGGATTAAGTGAAAGTTTAACTACTAATATTGAGACCTCAGACTTCTTTTCCTTGTACTTTCAAACACTTTCCTAAAATTTTAAATGAGAAATTTAAACTTCTGTTCCTCAAATATTTTAATAAACAACATTTAGAATGCTGTAACAGAGATACTTATTAATTTACTGCTGTATTCTTTCAGTTTCACAATAGATCTAAAAACTTTTTGCTCTGTCTGGTAATATGCAAATGGATTTTTTGGTTCATAAAATTCTCTCCAGATGCTTCAACATCTCTACAGCTGTGCCAAATTTGGCACTCCCCTAAACCTCAGTAAATAGGGTTCAATGTTATGAATGGAAATATCTGAGGCACAGAGAGCAACAAGATGCAGCCCCAGGCTTCCAAGCAGTCCCCCCCCCCCACCCCGCCGCATGAGTCTGGAAACCTTAACATCCACACCCCCACCCCCACCAGCCCTCCCTCCCCTGCCATGGTGTTTTTAAGTAAAGCTGCAGCTGCCACCTTGCTGTAAATGGTATTTAATAATTCTTTTAAAAAAAATAAAAAGCAGTTCACTAAAACAAAGTGTGCAAAAAAAGTTTCTACATTTTAAAAGAAAGGGGGAAAAGGCCATAATGTAACACTGATAGTCTTGACCACATAAAATTTTCAAGCTTTTTTACATTTCTCCCAGTTACCTCTATACATACATAAAATAATTAAATGGTAAACAGAAATGCTGGTGGAAAAACCTGCAATGCTTTGATTGAATGAATGCAATAAAAAACAAGAATAAAAGCACTCAGACCCTAGTACAGTATACAAAAGCAAAGAATGTAAACAGACAGTGTGGTATTCAGCAAACATAGCCACAACTACTGTCAGGCTTTGAAAATAATTTCAATGGAAACTCTTTGGTATAACCTATATATATTAATTTGCCAAAAGGGGTGCCAATGCAAAATACCAGAAATCTGTTGGCTTTTATAATAGGGATTTATTTAGGGTAAAATCTTACAATTCCAAGGCTGTGAAAAGTTCAAACCAAGTCACCATAGCCAGCTGCCACATGTTGAAGCAAGATGGCAGGTGATCTCTGCCTGGTCTCTCCTTCCCCTCTGAGCTTCCTCAGGCCCAGCTGATCCACTTTCTTCCTCATTTCAGCTTCAAGCTGGTATAGGACTTTTAGGGCTTCCTATATCAATCTGAGCTGTTCAGCTCTGTTCCCAAATTCAGCTATAAGCTATTAAGCAAATGGCTGATCTCTTCCATGAGCCTCAGGTGTCTGAGTCTTCTCCTTTCTGTCATATGGCAGGATAAAAAATAACAGAGCTCTCTCTTTTTGTAGCTGTCTGGATGTTTATATGAGACACAGAAAGGGGGCAGGGACTCAACCTGAGCCCACCTTATTGACATAGTACAATAAAAAGGCATAGACAAATTTAGGTAATCTAATCAAAGGCCCCTCAGCTGAATATAATGCAATCAAAGGCTATCATTCCCTGAGGAATAGATTCACTTACATACTTAATATTTCTGTTTTGGGGATTTATAAAATAATCGCAAACTGCCACATCATATAACACCTATTAAATAATGTTTTTCATGTGAATAGGCATCTGGAGAGAGTGTGGCAGTTTGATATTTTATTAGTCAGCCAAAGGGGTGCTGATGCAGAAATCTGTTGTCTGTCATACAGGGTATTTATTTGGGGTAGAAGCTTACAGTTACCAGGCCATAAATCATAAGTTACTTCCCTTACCAAAGTCTGTTGCCACATGTTGGAGCAAGATGGCTGCTGATGTTCAGCCTTTCTCTGTGGTCCCAGGTTCTTCCAATATCAGCTATAGGCTGGGATAAGTCTCATCTCTCTCCAAGGGCTTGTTTCTCTCCAGGCTCAGCTGCTCTTTATTCTCCACAAGGTCAACTGTAGATTTTCAGGCTCTCTAGACTTTGTCTCTCTCCCCAGGGCTTGATTCTCTCTGGGGTCAGCTGCTCTGCTCTCTTCCATGTGTTTGCTTCCTGGGCTTCCATTGTATCATCTGTCTCCATGTCTTTACTTCCCCAGCTTCCACATCAAAACTCCCACTAACTCTTCTTCCATGTCATTTTCTCTGTGAGTTCCCATGGTGACTCAACATCCTACTGAGGTGGCCAAATCAAAGCCCTAATCATAATTTAATTATTCCCAGAGGAACAGACCAGTTTACAAACATATCCAATATCTATTTTTGGAATACATAAAAATTGCCAAACTGCTACAGATATTATTTATGAATTCCAAAATGAGATATTGATTATGTTTGAAACTATTCTGTTCCTCTGGGTGAGATACCCTTTAATTGAATTAAATTCAAAAATTTACATTTACTTGATTAAATCAAGATTTGTGTTTTGATTTCTCCATATCATTAGGATGACTCAGGGTTGAGTCCCCTCCCCCTTGGTTGGCTATATAAATGGATACTCAATCAAGGAGAACACAGGAGAAGATACATGGGAATAGAGATAACACCTTATACATGGCAAAGGACAGAACTTTGATCCTGGGACCCTGGAGAGAGGTGAGCAATTCACCTGATAGTTTGCAGCTGAAGAGACCAGTTTCCTGAGCAGCTGAGAAGGCCCAGAAAGAAACAAGCTATCCAGCCTACAACTGAAATTGGAAGAAGCTGGGCCCATGGAGCCTTAAGAAGTAGAAGGAAGGACATACCAGGCAGAGGTCACCCACCATCTTGCTCCAACACATGGCAAAAGACTTTGATGAGGAACTACCTATTATGATACCTTGAGTTGGACTCTTTAGGGCTTTGTAACTGTAAGCTTTTACCCAAAATAAATACCTTTTATAAAAACCAGCAGACTTCTGGTACTTTGCATCAATACCCCTTTGGTTGACAAATACAGAGAGCATGCTACAATGACTATGTCTCAAGAGCTATGTTGCAAGGTAATAATATTGATATTGATGATCCGGATCTTTCTCATCAATACAATGACATGCTTAAATATAATACAGCTTAAAAATAAGAGATGTTTTTCACGTAACTGTGTAATCTTCCATTGCTATTAACCAAATTTTCCCTCCTCCCTTTAATGGCAAAGGTCCTGGGGCAAATGTTTATCTTTCCTGGAGCTAATTCATCCCTCCCATTCCTTCTTCTAATTGGGCTTTCAATCCCATCACTAATTGTAAAAAATAACCTCTGTCTTGATTGATCCAATCAACACATATTTTTTTAACAAAATAAATAAATACATTACTTAATTATTCAAGCAAGCAACACTGATTTCTCCTCTCTGGGAAAAGCTGGGTTAGATCTCAGATGACCTCAGGTTAAATTCTGGGCTTCAATTTTCTCTAAGCCAGGGGTTCTTAACCTTTTTTGTTCCATGGACCCCCTTTGCCAGTTAGGTGAAACCATGGACCCCTTACTAGGTACACACTATATTGTGTATTATTTAATAAATATACACTACCACATCAACATGTTTCCACAAGAATATTTTTTTTCAAATTTCAATTCAAGCTCACAGACCCCTTGTTAAGATCCATGCTCTAAGCCTTTCTTGCACTAACTACTAGTCTCAATATGTTCTGAATATCCTTTATCTCGTCCCTCATCTCACTGAATTAATTTAGCAGATTTGTCTGGGCCCCTTTGATTAGTTGTACCACACTCTGCATCTCCTTATTTTTAGTTTGTTCATTTGATTGAGAGATGTTTGACTGTTTCTTAGTAGGGCTTTCAATCTTTTGCTGAAGTCTAGGCATCTGTTTATCTTTATGGTTTTATTCTGTTGGACAGTTCATCTCTCTTCCCTAGAGTTTTATTTTTGTTTGACTTTGTGTTAAAGGTCTTCTTGGACACTTGGTTACATGCTTATAAATCTTTAGAGTTGCCTGTATGTAACTGAAAAAAAAATAAAAGAAATAAAAAGGGGAGAAAAAAG
>JAQZBX010007430.1:0-50608 GCA_029593785.1 Cabassous unicinctus
AAAAAAAAAAAAAAAAAAAGACATTTCATGAGAGAGAAAAAAGAGGTAGCCAAGATGGATACCACTCAAAAGATCCTATAATCCCAGGGTTGGAAGGCAGAGTTAGGCTTTGGAAAAAGGAAAGGAAGAAGCAGGACATAGAGAAAAGTTTGAATATAGTAAGAAAAGGTGAGTAAACTGATGAATGGCAATGGACTCCGGAAAGAGTATGCACTAGTTATGAGGGAATGGGACTGTCTGCCTAGTTCAATAACTGAAATACATGGCAATTGAGAAAGCAAATAGTTCTTATAAAGTAATGTTCAAACATACCCTTTCAAGTAATGAAAGTGTGGCTTTTAGAGCACCTTCAGGTCGTCCAAAGGGAAAACAATATCTTTAAAAACAAAAGAAGGAACAAAAAAGTCAAGCATTTAATATCCCAAACGGCTAAATAATTCCCTCCTATATTACTTGGCATTATTAGTGAACACTGAGAAGAGGTTAAAATAGCATTAACTCAGCTGGGAAAATTTTAACTGCTCAAGTTTACCTAGCCCCATGTTATAAATGTCTTAAACAATAAAGGTACAAACCATGATTAAAAATGTTCGAAAGTTTTGAAGATACATGTACTAAAAGAATACAGTAAACAAAAAAGAGCCTCAAGGTGGTACATGAGTAAAGGGGTGATTAAAATGCATTGCCTAATAATTTGTTTACTATTTGTTGTTATTCAAGCTCTAAAATAAAATGAAATTATAGTCTCCATTTCCTCCTATATTTATGTGTGGTTTAAGATGGAAATATATGTCACAAACATAACTTGTAGGACAAACACATTTCCAGCTTCTCCCTTTCCTGACATTTGTCCATCTACTCTGGTGTCTAACTATTCACCTCCCCACAAAACACGCAGTTCTTTTGCCAGTACAGAATCCTTTATCCCTAGTATTTTCTAATCCCATGTATTCCTAATACACACCAATAACTGGAGGATAGGTTATATAGATGTTCTGAAACTAAGGTCAGATGAGGCTAGGAAAGCATTGGTCTCCTCATAAGACATTTGCCACACACTGGTAATAGGTTCATTGCCCCTCTTCAGGTCACTTTCCACTTAAAGAGCACAGGACTGTCAGGACTATTTCAACCTGCTGGAGCTCCTTGTTTTGTTGAATCAGGTTCAGCACCGTACCCCGCCCCCATTTCGAAGACCCCCCGCCCTCCATACCTCCTCCATTCCCCACTCCATGAACAAGTGCTACAGGCAGCTGGGCTGTCCTTAGACTGCCACCTTGCTCTGACTTAGAAATCTTCAAAACAATAGCTTGGAAAAAAACCATCCTTGTCTCCATGTCCTTTTTCATTATTCAGGGACTTAGCAGACATCCTTTCTCAGACTTAATTGAAAATAAATTATTTTTTCACATGGTAATTTGAACAGGTTTCCTTTAAAAGAACATATATTTTAAGTTCAACCTGGTTTATAGGACCAAGTTCTAAAAAAAAGAAAATGATTGATTTCTCACTTCGTTTTAAAACAAAGCGGTAGTTGAATTTGAATTAGGTTTGGGATTCAGTATCATGAAACTTTTATTAGTCTCAGATAAATGTGTCATAAAACTAGTCACTCAATTTTTGTTCAGAATATTGTTTATCATTTTATTTATTGTTCATAATTTCCTTCACTTACTCTTGCCACCATGTACCCCATCACTCTCCCTCCACTAAAAAAATTCACAACCAATTAGTTTTGCTAGAGTTTTTCCTGTGCAATAGTGCTTTTAGAGTATTAACAAATTAGCAAAGTAGCTTTAATCATCTTGTATACATTCAATCTTAACCCATGTTTAAATAAAACACAAATTGGGTTCTTGTAGTCCCCTTCCCCAGTTTAAATCTTTTCAGGGTATTTGCATAATCCACCCATTGTCTTTCCTATTGTTTATTTCCATTAACCCATGGGTGACACATTTTATGAATGGAATGTTACTGATCGCCAGATTACATTTAGCATTTCAGGGCTCTGAGGTCCCACTGGGTATGTTCTGAATTAGCATTAACTGCCATGATGTGTAAATAATTCAGCACATTTACAGAATACAAGTAACCCTGAATCAATAAAGTACAAAAAACAACTACACAGAACCTTAATTAATCTTTACAAAACAAGTTTTACATGAATGGAATAGTTTCAGTCTTTCAGGATAAATATTTGGGTTTTAATTAATTATTTATTTTTTTTTACCAATTTGACAGCTCTACAATAGCAAAGCAAAGTGGAAAACACTCATATATCAAATAAAATTGGACCAAGTTTAATAACTAATCAGAATAAATGAAGTCACCCTTATTCTCACTTTGAAAAATTAATTACACAGATGTATGAGTCTGTATAGACCAATCCTAACATTAAGCTCTTCCTTTTCCTTACCCATTTTTGGTTTTTATTTTTAATTTCTAAAAGACTTTTTATGAAAAGCAAAAGCACCCTGTGCCAGTTCCATGCCCTGCCCCATCCCCCAAATAATTTTCTGCTTTCCAGAAAAAATGGCTTCAACTTTTAACTGATTCTTTTGGTATTTAAACCTCATTTCCCTAAAACACGTGTTAATATTTCTCCTTCTGATTTTTCAGTTTTAGATACTATTTTACCAACTTCCCACTATGGAAGAGAAGCATTTCGTTTTTTTTTTTTTTTTTTTTTTAAAGAAAAAGCTTTATTGAGAGGTTTAAGTAACATACAATGAACTATCTGTATTTAAAGTATATAATCTGATAAGTTTTGACATATGTATAAACCCGTGAAACCATCACCACAAAATAATGTATATATTATGACCCCAAATGTTTCCTCCCATCCCTTACCTCCAGGGTCCAGGGCAACCACTGATTTACTTTCTGTCATACAGACTGTATTTTCTAAAATTTTATATAAGTGGGATCATACAGTATGTACTTTTTTGTCTGATTTATTTCCTCAGCATAATTATCTTTATATTCATTCATGTTATTGTATATATCAATAATTCATTCATTTCTATTGCTGAATAGTATTCCATTGTATGGACTACATTGTTTATCTATTCCCTTGTTGATGAGCCTTGGATAAAGATGCTATGAAAGTCCTTGTGTGGACATACGCTTTCATTTTTCTTAGGGTGTATTAGTCAGCCAAAGGGGGTGCTGATGCAAAATACCAGAAATCTGTTAGCTTTTATAAAAGGTCTTTTTTTGGGGTGGAAGCTTACAGTTACCAGGCCATACCAAAGTCTGTTGCCACGTGTTGGAGCAAGATAGCTGCCGACATTTGCCAGGGTTCAGGCTTCTTGGGTTTCTCTCTGGGCTCAGCTTGTTTCCTCCACAAGGTCAGCTGTAGACTATGAAGTTCTCTAGCCTTTGCCTCTCTCCACAAGGCCAGCCCTGAACTTCAGGCGAACGGCTTATCTCTTTTCCCAGAGCCTTCTCTCCTTCCTCACGACCATGCTCCTCTGTGTGCTTGCTTCCCTAGGCTCCAGCATTAAAACTCTGCATTTGATCTCCAAACTCTGTCCTTTGCCACATCTTTAATCTGTGAGTCCCTGCCCCTTGGTGTAGCCCTACTGACATGGCCCAATCAAAGCCCTAATCATAATTTAATTAAGTAAAGGTAAACTTCTGAGTCCAATACACTTTAATATGCCGTGAGGAAAAGACCAGTTTACAAACATAATTCAATATTTCTTTTTGGAATTCATCAATAATATCAAACTGCTACATAGGGATAGTTAGGAGTGAAATGCCTGGTCATATGGTAGGTGTCTAAATATTTAAGAAATTGCCAAATTATTTTCCAAAGTGGGCTGTACCATTTTACATACCTAGTCATAGTATAAGAGATTTCCAGTTTCTTCATATCATGTTAACATTTGGTATGTTCAGATTCTATTATCTTATTTAAAAAAAAATTTAGCCATACTAATAGGTATATAGTAGTATTGTGATTTTTTTTTTTTTTTTTTTTTTTTTTTTTTTTTTAGGAACTAGGGATTGAACCCGGGACCAGGTACATGCAAAGCAGGCACTCAACCACTGAGCTATACCTGCTCTGCAGTACTGTGGTTTGAATTTGCATTTTCCTAATGACCAGTGATGTTGAGCCTCTTTTCATATGCCTTTTGCCATCCAAAGGACTTTGGTAAAATGTCAAAATATTTTGCTCATTTTTTATTGTGTTGTTTCATTTCTTATTAAGTTTTCAGAGTTCTTTATATATTCATGACAAAATTCCTTTCTGGGTTATGTATTGTGCAAATACTTTCTCCCATTCTAGCTTATCTTTTTATTTCCTTAACAATGTCTTCCAAAGATTAAAAGTTCTTACTTATGATGGAGTTCAAGTTAACAATTTTTCCTTTTGTGAATAATGATTTTGGTGTTCTATCTAATAATTCTTGCCTAGCCCAAGGACAGAGAGTTTTTCTCCTATGTTTTTGAGGTTTATGATCCATTTTGAGTTAATTTTTGTATCAGGTGTGAGGTATGGATCAAGGTTAATTTTTTGCATTTGGGTATCCAATAGTTCTAGCACTATTTGTATAAACAAAATATTTTGCAAGTTGCTTTGTCACATTTGTTGAAAATCTATTGATTACATGTTTATGGGTCAATTTCCAGGTTCTCAATACCACCTGTCTTGATTACGGTAGCTTTATAATAAGTCTTTAATTCAGGTAGTCTTAGCCTTTTAATGTTTCTCTTTATAAAAGTTATTTTGGCTATCGTAAATCCTTTGTGCTTACAAATGAATTTTGCAATCAGCTGGTTGATTTCGACAAGATCCTACTAGGATTTGATTGGGATTGCTTTGGATCTATAGTTCAACTGAGAGACAACTGACTTCTTTACAATATTGAGTCTTTTGATCCATGGACACAGCATATCTTTCCCTTTATTTAAGCTTTAATTTCTTAGCAATGCCTTTTTTACTTTTCAGTATACACATTTTACAATCTTTGGTCAGATTTATCCCTAAGTATTTCATATATTTTTGATGTTGTAGATGGTATTGTTTTTAAATTTCAATGTGATGGTTTAATTTCAATTTTTGATTGTTTATTGCTAGTATATACAAATAAATTGATTTTTGTATCTTGATTTAGTATCCTGCACTTTTTCTAAACTTGTGAATATAGTGGCACTTTTTTTTTTTCAGATTCCACGGAATTTTCTACATGATGATGACATAATCTGTGAATAAAGACAGTTTTACTTCTTCCTTTTCAATCTGGATGCCTTAATTTCTTTTTCCTGTCTTACTGCATTGAAAGAACAACCAGTACAATTCTGAATAGAGATGGTGAGAGCACACATCGATACCTTGTGCCTGATCTTGAATGGAAAACATTCACTATTTCACCATAAGTGTAATGTTAATTTTAGGTTTCCCATAGATACCTTTAACAGGTTGAGGAAGTGCTCTTTTATTCCTTGTTTGCTGAGTTTTTTTAAAGCAAGAAGAGATCTTGGATTTTGTCATATGATTTTTCTTCATCTATTGAAATGATTGTATAGTCTTATATTTTATTCTGTTAATATGGTGAATTACATTATTGATTTTTAAATGTTAAACAAACTTTGCCTCTCATGGACTATCCCCCACTGATCATGGTGTATATACATTTTATATATTTTTGGATTCAATTTGCTAAACAGTTATTATGAATTTTTACAACTACGTTCTTGAGGGATATTGTTCGGTAATTTTCTTTTCTTGTAGTGTCTGTGTCTGGATTTGATTTCAGAGTAATGCTGGCCTCATAGATTGAATTGTGAAATATTCACTTACCTTCAATTTTCTGGAAGAGTTTATGTAGATTTGGTTTTAACTACAAACAATTTCTTTAATAAACATATAGAACAGTGTTTTTATGTTGCATGTGAAACATTTGTATACAATCTCTAAGAGCTATTTGTTCTCTGAATGTTTCTTTTTTCTATAACATCTTGTTTTTATTTTGTAGATGCACTATCTTCTCTAACCTTCTAAAGCTATCAGTAATATAATCCCCTCCTCCCATTTTCTTCTCCCTGTATAATCTTTGTTTCTTCCAAGTTGCTTTTTTCATTTTGTACTTACTTATTTTGGGCTATTTCATATAAAATGCTTTCCTTATATGTCTGATGACTGGTTGTCTGATAATATTCAAAAGTGGTACATTTTGGGAAGCGGGTGTGGCTCAGTGGATAGAGCCCCCGTTTACCATATGGGAGGCCCGGGTTCGCCTCCCGAGGCTTCCTTGTGAGGGCAGGCCGGCCTGAGCGGTGCGGTGGGCTGATGCAGCAACCTCACAGCAGGAAGCGGGTGTGGCACAATGGATAGAACACCCGTTTACCATATGAGAGGCCCCGGGTTCGCTTCCCGGCGCCTCCTTGTGAGGGCAGGCCGGCTCCCGCAGCGCCGTGGGCTGATGCGGCAAGACCTCACAGCAAGGGGGAGATAAGCAGACACAGAGAAGACACGCAGCGAATGGACACAGCAGCACAAGCAGCAAAGGGGGAGATAAATAAAATAAAATAAATAAATCTTTAAAAAAAAAAAAAAGTGGTACATTTAAAAGCTGAATGGAAACTATGTGCTGATGGGTGGTACTTATAGACTATGGTCTTCTCCCAAGGAGAATCTGGCTGAGATGTTTCAGTGGGAAGTCCTTATTGTCCAACTCTTTAGGTCTTTTCTCGAAGAATAATCAGAATCCCAGGGGAAGACACTTGTTATATGACTGGAAGGTATAAGCCTGGTTGCCATGAATGCTTGTTTAACCTCCCTGTTTCTGCATATAACCTCTACCTGCAACTGTCCCTGATGTTTCCACCCTTTGTCCAATCCAGTCTAGACACTACCTTATTTCACCCTCTCTAGGGAATATATCTGCAATCTTCTGCTAAAATTGGAGACAGACAGCAGCCTGGATCCCGAGTTGCAAAAGAGATCTGGGAATCTAACTGCTTTTAAAACAGATTCTCAAGTAACCTTCTTTCATTCTCAATTTCTAGAGGTACTTGACAATTCCTAAAGCTTTTGGGAGTTACATGATGTATACCAGATTGCTTCCCTGCTTTCCCCATTGCCAGATTTTGATTTAGTTTTTCCAGGATGGCGTCCAAATATTCACCTTCAAAACTTTATTCTAAATTTTTTTTTTGCCATTTTTTTCTTCTCTTACTCAGTTTATCTTGTCGGATTATGCCTTCTTAAAAATACATTTCCGTTGTTTTAGTTAGATTCTGGGAGGAGGCTGATCCAAAGACATGAGTTCTTTAACCAGAAGTTCCCCATTTATGTTTACTTTAGTTTATCTTATTATACTATTGGTCACTTTGAAATTCATTTTTGGAACACAGTGGGACATAAATAAATTAATTCCTAGAGAAGAGTTATTCACAGTATTGTTTTTACCTCTTTAGTTACTTGAAAGCAATTTATATTCTCTCTAAAATAAGATGATTTGGTAGAACACTTAGGAGGGACTTGATCGACAATTTTAATATATACCTGATTTTTACATTTCTCTTGGCCTTCAGAAATTTCTTCTATTTAATTTTAATCCTATTTTCTTTTATCCATTCTTCTATAGACGCAGGAAAAACAAAACTGGTATAATACATACAAAGTCTACAAACATCAAAAGAGAATATAAAAGTTGACCGAAAATATTTAGACGAATGAATTTCAATTCTTTTCCTCAGTACATCAAAGAAATAAATGCTGGAAGGGATTGTTGAGTACATACTTAGAGAAATTATCCAAAAAAGATATGCATAAAAGAAAAATAGAGAAACAAAATTCAAAAAGAGATGAGGAAACTAAAACAACTGTTGTGGACAGCTGTCCTTCCCTGCCCACCACTGCATAGACGCCAGGCAGTCTGGGGCCTAAACTCCACTGGTGAGACGGATCTGCTTAGTCTAACTCAATCATGGTGATCCTAAACTCCTAGTCAGTGACTGATTAAGGAACCCATTGCCTGGGTTTTCCCTAACCACTGGCATTGATTCATAATGGGTTACATGGCTTATTTAGGGCAGTTTGATAGGATCTTCTAAGGAAATTTTTCATGGTGTTAAGAGAGAGCCACAAGAGACAGCCTCTTCCTTCTTTCTGTCATGTGTGGCAGTGAGGCCCAGAAATTCTGTCGTCTTCTTGCTACTAGCCTGGGGGTGAAGCCATCCCACTAAGGAGGATAGTGATGTATCACAAAGAAACAGAGTTAGGGCTTCTGAATTATGCCTGTTTTATGCAGGTAAGTGAGCATATAAATTTATTTATTGTTTAAACCAGCTTGAGGTAGCATTTCCATTACTTGGAGCTGGAAACATGGATGCAAAAACCATGGATACTTACACAATTATTCGTATGTTAAATGTAGTGGTTAGCTTCATTTCAATAATGATAACAAGGGAAAATCATATGGATCTTTACTGAAAGATATAAAATAAATTTAAGGTACACTAAACAACCCAAGAGACAATACTTTGAACAAGAGCAAGCACAGAACACATCTCTGCAAATGCAAAAGCCACTTTCATGGTTTCATTTTGTTTATAAACTTTCAGAAAAATTTCAGACAGATAATTCAATCTTAACTCTGTAAAGTGAATTTGGCTAAGCTACCTAGAGTAGGGTTTCCTACTTTGAGTGATATTGACCTTTTGTGTTCAACAGTTCTCCATTGTGGACTTATCCTATGCATAGTGTGTCTACACCTAGCATGAAATGAGCCCCGCCCCCAGGCACAGTGACAATGAAAATCCTCCCTCATTCATTTACCCTAAGGTGATGGTATCAGCCCCATTCGAAAATCACTAATGTAGGGGAATAGATGCACAGCTTATCATCTAAGAATTTCTTCCTCCAATATCATTTTAAAATCAGAGTTAGCTCTTCATATTACGGATAAGGAAACCGAGGTTCAAGGAGTCTAAACACTGTTCAAATAGTTAAATAACAGCTTTTATGGAGGGGGTATTTATTTTTTCAATAAGTTCACATAAACATGATTCCAAATCACATACATGCAACCTGGCAGACATGTGTATGACATGATACACTGACATGGAGACATAGACATTTTATAGGATCCAGTAATAAGAGTGGTAGATAAAGAAAATGCATTAGGATATTTCTATTTTTAACCATTACAGTCTGTTGAATTATAATCATAAAAAGAAAAAGTATCAGGATCTTTATCTTTCACTCTGCAAATGTTTCTTAGTTTCAGCCATTAGTATTTTTTGAGGTAGGTACTATGCTGGATGCTGTGAACCTTGTTCTTCCAGAATGTAGATAGACTAATAAGTCATGAATTAAGCAATGTATATGATATATCATGAGTGACACGTGGAGAGTACAAACACAAAATGCTAAAAGACTTCAGACCACTCTTTGCTGAAATAATCAAGAAAGGTTCAAGAAAGGTTCTACTGTGGAGGTAGGACTTGAGAGTTTCCTTGCCTGGAGGAAGAATTTAAATATACAGAGAGGAGGAGAGTACTCACCAGAGGGAGGGGAAAGAGGCTAAGCAAGGAAGAGAAAGGCAAAAGGCAAGCAAGAGGTACAGTGGAGTGGATATTACAGGGGGAAGGAGTTTACCTAACTGAGTAGTAGAAATTGAATGGCAGACCACAGAAGGCCTTGAATGTAAGCATGAGGAATTTGGACCATACTCTGTGGGGAGCTAATGATAGTTTCTTGAGTAATAGCAGAAAGATATCATGAATAATTTGTAGGAGATTGGAGAGTTGAAGGGGCAAAACACTCCTATTAATGAACAGAGTATATACCTGAAATGACTTATCTGGTTTTCTAAAAGGGAAGACAGTCTCTCTTTTATCTCCTCAAACCTCTCTTTTTCTTCCATTGAAACAGTTCCAATTCCATCGGGCCTGGAAAAAAAATCAGAATTAGTCATTTATATTGATAGAACGTTTTCTTTTATATACTATAGAGCACAATGATGGTAAAATTTTAAACTATTTTAATGGCCAGTTTATACACCTACAATAATGCATATAAATCAGAATCAGATCTGCTTTACCCTGAAAAACCCAAATAATTAAAAGGGATATTGGTCCAGAGCATATTAATTGTGTATCTATAGTGGAAGTTTATTGGAGATGTTTGCAGCCATTTACTTTGTATTTTGACCTGGAATGAATGGAATGGAATTATTCTCTTTTAGGCAGCCTTCAAGGTAAAGGCTTACAATAAATACTTTCCAGATCTACAGAAAACAATGGCTAGTCCTTGAAAATGGCTGTAAAAAGTGATTTATAGTGGTACCAAACATTTAACCAATTAAATGAATATCCCCTGAAGGGAAATATTATAAAAATATATTGACTGCAAGCTAAAATATATTAACCACTTCTATTCCAAATAAAAATAAAGCTAACATGAAATTTAAGACTATTTTAATTGTCATAAGAAACAGAAATTTGGATAAACTTATAGGTTTACTGAGTTACTGCTTTTTTGCTTAAATATGTGGGCATATAAATTAAAATAAATATTTGAATAAAAATATATAAAGAGAAGACTAGTTTTTCTTAACTAGTTAAGATTTTTAAGCTTAACCAAATATTCTTTTAGAATCAATGCAAATTTCCATTTAGATTTTTAAAAGCAACTATGAAGACTGAGCAAAAATCTTCTTTTACTAAGATTAGATTAAAAAACATAAAATATATCTAATACATTTATATTAGATAAATATAATAGGGACTTAGAATTTATAGGGACTTAGAATTTATTCTGTATCACTCTAAGTACTGGGTTGTGTAGCAATCATTTAAAATTTTGAACACATAAATTTTAACTGTTCATCCCTGCTAACACAGGAAAAAAGACATATTAATCTTATATTCATTGCAAAACCTGTTTATATATTTCAACCACAAAATGGGTCTTTTTGCACTGAATGATAATTAACAACAATCATTTATTCCCTTATTAGCTTTATTTCTCTAAGGATTACATTTTAATTCCCAAAGACTTATGCATTTTATTCCAACTTAATAATTTTTGAGATTTATGTGTAAAACAAGTAGAAACAGGGACTATGAAAAACAAAGAAAAATGGATGGTTAAAATAACTTTGTCAAGATTTTTATTTGATTCTCCCATTGTTTTTATAGATATGTGAGTGTGTGTATATGTATATGCATGTCTCTTTGATGCTTATAACCTAGTCAATTAGAATCAAAGCAATTAATTTTATTTTTATTTAATTTTTTTAGTAGGAACTAGGAATTGAACTCGGGACCTCACACATGGGAAGGAGGCGCTCAACCACCGAGCTACACGAACTCCCCAAAGCAATTAATTTTAAAGTTATACCTGAATCATACTGACATAAAGACCTTTTATTCAAATCAAAGTCCCATTTAAGTCTGAGGAATTTTCCCCAATATACAGTAAATAATTTATTACTGCAGACACTTGTATGCTGTTAGAATTTATGCTTTGAAAATATTTCTCACAATTATATTACAGCCCTAAATTGGGAAGGATCACTTATTTAATTTCATATTGAGAATAATACATTAATTGCATTCATTCCATCAGATTGTATGTGGAATGTTAACTAGAGAAAAACAAAGCACAAAATATTGGCCTTTCAATTTTTTTTAGGAAGGAGAAAGCACTATAAAATGATAAAGCAATTAATTAAGAGCTAATCCCAATAGTTTGTAATAACTTAATAATGGACATTTCACACATTACTTCAGCGTTAACTCCCATTGAGCAAATGCTAGCACTAAACCCAGACTGCTACCTCATATAACGAATATGGACACACATTGACAATAATCACAAAAGTTCAAATGGGAATTTGGGCATTCAGACAAAATTTATACCTAAATTATGTTATTAAAGAGATGACAATAAAATCTCATTCCATAAAGTTGCAGTGGTTACTTCACCAAACATGCCTATGCAAACTTGAGAAAGAACAAATAACTTATCTTTATTGTTTTGATGACTGACATGATCCTTTGGTTTAGCTCTCTGACAGATGCCACATGGTTAGATTTGAATGAATCCCACTGTTTGGTTCATCCATCAAACAAGATCATGATCCACAGTGAGCAAGCAAGTAGTCCTGTCATAGTAAACTTCACTGGGGCACATCATATACCTGACTGAATAGAGCCAGGGGTTTAGGTAATGACAAGTGAGAAAGGTAAATCGGGAGAACTCACTTGTGTCGACCTTCACTAAGATCAAAACTGTCATACATAGTGAGGGACTGTCATTTTACTGCATTAATTGCTATATTAGGTACAAATCTGATAGGTTAAATAAAACATTTACTGTCTTGAACTTGCCCATATTCACATGTCTTTATTTCAGTGTATATACCACACCAGGTATGGAATATTAGATATATAAAATGGTCTTCTGTATGTAAATTATTAAGTGACTTAACTGCAGTCAAGTCTAAAGACAACAAGGACCTCTGCAATAATTCTTTCCAATAAATGCAAAAACTTCCCGTGTCATCACCATCTTCCTTGTCATTATTAGAACAAAAATAGCAGCTTTCAATTACTGAATTCTAAGTATGCATCTGGCGCTCTGCTAGCTGTGTTATATGCATAATAACACAGAATGCTCACAGCAATCCTTTCTCCATTTTCTAGGGAGGCGTCTGCTCAGACTCGGGGATGTTAGCTTACTTCCCCAAAGACACGCAGTTGTTAAGTGTAGGAGTCTGGACTTGAACCTGTCTCTTACACTCCAAAGCATCATCTGACAGTAGGTAAAATAGGAAATTTTGTGAAAAGCAAACAGAAGGAGGAACTGTAGTTAAGTATTGAGGGTTAAAAACTAACAAAAGTTTGCACATATTTATGCTTAGCAGAATATTTTTAGTGTTTAGCTGCCATTTAAATTAATAGTGAAATAATTTATATTTAAATTTAAAATTTATTGTTATTTAAATACTTTTGTTATTTAAATAATTTAGAATTTTTGTGAGATAATAAAAAGAATAATCCATCTTTGACATTTGTAAAAAGACAATGTTAAAATGCAGTTATATAAAACAAACATAAAAGACCAATTTTGTGATTTGAATATTAGTTAGGGTTTAGACTCTATGACTGATAATTAAATATTAAAGTGGGTCTAATGAGAAGAAAAAGGCATTTTCATGTTCTAAGATTTAATATTTTCATTTTTTTCCTGGGGCTTATGGCTGCTGAAGTTACATGATTTTATTAAAATTAGAGGGCTCTGTGTAAGAAGTTTCAGATATGAACTAATTGTAAAACATGGTTTAATAGCAGATATGATTCTTTTAATTATAGATACAATCAAACAAGTTATGACATGGAACTTCCTTCTGGTATTAAATAAAAGGCACTTGAACACCAAGTGCAGTTGTGTCTTTGTTAATTATTCTTCAAAGATTCTTAAAAAACAGAATTCATACAAAAGAACCTTCTGCCACTGATGCTTAATAGCCTGATCTCACATCTGCTGATGGGTCACATTCTGTTTTCAGAGAAGCCCTCACATGAATACACACACGCACAATACCTTTTTTGAACAGCAGATTAATACAAAAAAATAGTTCATGAGATGTATACACATTAATTTCATTGTATTTCTCCATGAACTAAGAGATTTTATAATTTGTGCTACTCATTGATTTTCCAGATTAAGGCATTTAAGAATAAACAAACAAAATCCTTTACATATAATGGATATCTTATTATGATTCTCAATTACTTCTGTAACAAGCACGACATGAGTTCTAAATAACAGAGATGTTTTTTAAAGACAACTCAGGATAAAGAGGGATAAACAGCATTGCCAATCCATTTTCTATTATGTCGGATGGTTTGGGGAGAGATCCGATCAGAAAGTAGTTTCTATGAAGGTAAATTGCAATTATACTATAGCTTATCAAGAAATATCTAAGGGAAAAAGGGTAAAAAATGGTTGCAGAGTCAGGCATGTGAGCAGAAGAGAAAATAATCATCAATGAGGGAATCTGGCTAAATATTCAGAAATAGGCTAATCTGATAGCTTCACTTCCCTTGGTTGAACTATTTGCAGTTCACACTATATTTTTTTTCCCCCCAGTATGATACAAAAATTCAAAGACCTGTAACACCAACAAAAAACAATTTTGACATGTTTAATATCAATTATATCTGGGTAAATTTGAGTAAAAAAGACTTTACTAGCTGTCAACATTTTCCAAAACATGTTTTATGGAACAATGATCCTGTGACATGCTCCAAGAAAAAAGGGTTAAATGGCCCCAATTTTTTTTCTGTACGATAAAACTCATGTGACCTTCCTGGAACTTCATTGTGTATGTGTGGCACTTTACACTCTTTAAGGACATGGAAAAGTCCAATAGTAAAGAAACCTGCTTAACTTTGTTTAACCAACATTTCCCCAAATTACTGAGTCATGGGACCTCCCCGTAACTCCCATTTACATAGAACATCATTTAGTGCTGGACATTCCCTGTCAACACTAGAAAAGGCATTGCTACAGGGATCTAGAATAATCACTATATCTAAAATTTTAAAAATAATGCATACTGGGCATTTTGTTCTTTTACTTAATGGAAGCTATAATATATCTATGGCTATTTTCTCACCACTTGCATCAGCTGGATAGCTTCCAGATACTTGAGGGATAAATGTGTCCTCGGCTTTATAATTTCTAGGAGCCAGCATATTGCCTGGTGCATAGAAAGCTGGTGGACTGAATAAATACACCAGGGGTTAACATTGTATAGAAAAGCCTGGCTTTGGCTAAGATGATGAGAGAGATTTTTTGCTTATTTTAAAAAAATGATTTTTTTCTCAACTCATCAGGTTTGTCCTAGCAGTTTGGTCGGTTGTCTTAAACGGTATTTTGCAAGCAATGAGTGGGCAAATGACCAAGTTCATGATGTTTTTTAGTTTCTTATAGGCTTCTTTTCACCTGGTCTTTCTTATGAGGAATGCATGACATCTTAGCTTTTTCTAGAGAGAGTGAAAAGGAGAAAGACACCTAGAGGGTGGTATTTCTGAATTGTCTATTCTGCCTGCAGCACAGCAGGTAAAAGTCACTTTGCACTTCATGCATTTCCCACCAATATACATTCGTGAACAGAATGGAGAGGAGGGAAGTCACAGCACGAGAATAAGAAATGATGGAAGATGATGAGGGAGAAAACAACAATCCCTTCTTATTTTTGTTTCCTCACCTATAATACCTCCTATTGTTTCAATCAAAAAAGACATATTGTTTGGATGGTCATACATTACATAAGAGTATTCTTTAACTGCTTTTGAAACTTTAAGTATCTAGAAGAAGAAATTAATTCTATCCTCATACTTTCATTGACATAGAAAAAAACAGATTTTCTATGAGAAAATATTTCGAAGATGAAATTTTAAAATCGTATTCTTCTCTTTTCCCAAACACTCCGCCCTCCTAATCCTTTTCGTATTTGAATTTCTTAGTACATTCTATTTACTTTGGAGGTTGTTAAAAGGATAGATACTTTTATAGAAAAAGCAATAATCTGATGCTATGAAGATACAACAACTTCGTGACTTAGTTTTTGTATTTGTGGGGATGAACAGGAATAGCACAAAAATGGTGTTAATAACTGGCTTCTCCTGGGGTCGAACAAACAAAAACAGTTTCTTGGACTAACCCAAACTAAAATCACTGCTGTACACAACTCTACAACTTAAGAGAAACAAAATATCAAGCAGAATTTAAAATAAAAATAAAGGGTATTAAGGTTGGTGTAGAGTATTCTCTGATATAAGTATCATTCTCTGTCCCATATCTAATGTTATTATTTTTAAAACATAACATATATTGTAATAAAAGGACCATATAGACATCACAATCTAGGAGGGAGAATTCAGAAAACACAAAAAAAAATAATAAAAATTTGCTATAAATATCCCATTCAGAAATAAATGGTAATATCATTTTGTAAATATCATTCTAGTCTTCCTTTTTATAAATTTATAGACATATTGTATGTTCTGATTCAGAATCTGCTTCTTTCACTTAATGAAGTGTAAACATTTTCAAACATTATTTAAATATTCTAATATATACTTTATAATGGAAGAATATTTCATTATATTGATGTTCTATAATTTATCTAATTCTTTATTGGTAGAAATAAACTTTCTCCTCTATCTTTTTCCTACCATAAATAGTGCTGCAGTAACTGATCTTATACTATATATTGTTAAACTCTCTTTGTTTCCTTAGCCTAAATTTCTAAAAGTGGAATTGCTAGGTTACATGGTATGATATTTTCAGGAATCTGATACATAGTACAAAATTGCTTTTTCAGAAAGGCTTTTTCATCCGTTGTGCATGAAATTATTAATTTTCTTGCAAACTTATCAACTGTGATCTTTACCACTTGTTACAATAATTTTCAATTTTAAACATAAAAACAGTATCTCAATGTTTTAATATATTAATTTCTATGGCATATAATGATGCAATCTTGCTGGTTAGGTAGGGCCTTCCTGCAGGCCATGAAAATCATTACATTTGATTCATTAACAACATTTAATTATGAAATTCACTTAAGTAGTGGCACAATATGTCACCTACAAATTTTTTTTTTTTTAAGATTTATTTATTTACTTGATCCATTTAAAACCCCACCTTCCCCATTTGCTGTTTTGTGTCCATTCGCTGGGCAATTCTCTGTGTCTGTTTCATCTCTTCTCATCCTCCTCCTCCATGTCACCTACAAAATTTGTAAACCAATGGTCCAATGTCATTTAAGCATTGTCTCGACAAATATTTATTGAGCACCTGGCCAGGTCCTTGGGATAGAATGTAAGCAAAACAAAAATTGTTCCTGCCCTAATAGAGGTTGCAGTAGGGAAAGGTATAAAAATGAAAACGCAGACAATCAGTATACAATTATGGTGATAAGCTCTAAGAAGGGCAAAAGTACAAGGATCTGACTTAGTTTGGCAAGTCAGCAAAAAAAATCAGTTTGGGAATGATACTTGAGATCAGATGTGATGGATGAGCAGGAGGTAATTAGGTGGAACCTGAAACAGAGGGAGAGTAGGGAAAGAGCTCCAGGAAAAGCCAGCCCAATGTACAAAGGCACTGAGGCAGAGGGAAGCCTGGGGGACACCTAAGGAACTGAGAGAAGCAGACCAGCTTGGCTAGAACAGAGATTATGACAAAGTGAGTGGTACAAGACAGGCTGGAGAAGTAATCAGATTTTGTGGGATGCTGCCAACAAAATCAGATGAAAGTCATTACAATCTTAAAGGGTAAAAAATATTTAGGGGAGTGGGTGAAGCTCAGTGGTTGAGTACCTGCTTCCCATATACTAGGTCCCTGGTTCGATCTCCGGTACCTCCTTAAAAAATTATTTAGGCAAAACATTTGCTAACTAATAATAATTAATAACAATAATTAAAATTTCCCTACCTCTGTACTTTCACAGAACTCTCATCATGGCTGTTGTTGAATTTCTTTCATTGTACTCTTTAATCTGCTTTCATAACTGCCTTTTCCACAGAGGATGAATTCATTTTGTGAAATTAAAATTCCTAAGCAACGACTGCTGGTAAAATTATCAATTGTCCTGGGCTTAGGTTAAGGGAGAAGGGCAGGGACTGATGAGACCAGTGATCCATATGGACTCTCAAACTAAATGTATGAGAGAAAAATTTTCCTGACATCTTCCAATTTGTATATTTTAAGGCAGCAGGAGGATTTCTAAGTACAAGCCTCCCAGGAACAAGGCTGAACGTTATTACACTTTGGTATGTTCCAAGGAGCAATTTAAAGCATATTTCCTTCTTGTACTGCCAACTGGGACCTCACTTCCCTTAAATTATCTACACCTTTGGCCTTTCCCTCTCTAACTGCATGACCTCTTCACATCTGAGAATGCTCAACTCTCTTTCAGTTTATAAGCAAAAAGGCTCCCCGCAACCCCTTACTCATCCCTTCTAGTTTTCACTCTATTTCCTTCTCTCCCTTCACAATCAATGACCTAACTACCTGAAACAGGGGTTAATACCAGAGAATTGCCACATCCTCACCACCCACTTCTCCACTCACAGCAATCTAGTTTCTCAACTAACCCATTTGCCCTCACCTCTAAAATGCTAAAGCCATGGACACTTGCCAGCTTGGGTAAGCTGGCTTTCCTGCCACTGACCCACTGTTGACCATTCATTTAGGCTTAAAAACTCTCCTCTCTTATCTTGTCAAGAGCCACTCATCTGGTTTTTGCTTATTTCTCTTACTCTTCTTTCTGAGTCCTGTTTTAGTGCCCATCTTGCTCTGCTCATCCCTGACATGTTAATGCTCTCCAATATCGCACTCATCTCATGCTACATTCTCTCCCACCCGACATGGTTAGATACCTTTCCCAAGCTGCAAACCTGTGTGTCCATGAGAACAAGTCTTCCACAGGGACCTTAAAGACAACACACGTGAAACTGAACTGAACTGGTCATTTTGCAACCTTGCTCCAACCCCAAATCTGTTCTTCCACTTGTGTTTCTTGTGTTGGAGAATGCCACTATCATTACTCAACCCAAAAATCTGAAATTACTTTAGTCTCTTCCCTCTCAATTACTTCCATACCACACTAAACTTCCTTTATTCTATTTCTTAAATAGCTCCTTTATTCCCTTTCTTCATTTCTGCTACCTTGATTTAGGACATGATGTCTATCACCTAAACTTTTAATAAACCTTCAATTCATTCTCCTTAGAGATGTCCAAAGTTTTTTCTTTCAGAATGCAAACTGATTATGCTACTTCTGCTTCCAGAAGCATAGTAGACTGACTTGATACTCCTCTGCTACAAAACACCTTAAGGCTGCATAAAATACAGCAAACATATTGTTGAATGTTCTGCTGTGTTTGAAGAAAGTGAGAACATTCCTCTTAGGGCAGCAAAATGGAAAAATGAACCAGGAGATAAAACCAAATGATAGGTGAATGTGAATGCTAGGGCTGCCTGGGGGCAAATGTTGATACCATGGAGGTCTTATAGCCATTTTCCAGGGAAGGAACCATAGGATGCCCTCATGAAGCTGCATACTCTGTGAAATCAAGGAACCTCCAAGATGAGAAAATAAAATTGCTTCCATAGCAACCCCTAAAACCAAGTAAAAGCAAATGCAAATGCTTTCTTAAAGAAAGCATTCTCAAGCGAGGCCTTGTAGACAAACAATACCAAACAATATAAGCATGTAAGCCAGGAAAGGGGTGACTGGAGTAAAAAATTGTAAGGTCCTTTTATTATGAGAAGGAGGAGAACTTTTATGGTTAATGTAAGACTTTAAAATTTCAGCAATATGCAAGGTAAATTCTCAAAAGTAACTATTGGAAAATGTAAACTGTTGAGGGAAAAAATAACAACAAAAAAATCCCAACAACAAAAAAAAAGGCAAGAAAGAAGAAAACAAAAAGCTTATAAAACATCAACCAAAAGAGAAACACCTAAATAAGATGGTAGAAATATATCTACTTCTATCAATATTGTGATAAATGGAAATGCACTAAATTAATTAAAAACAGAATTTGTCAGATTGAACAATATCTACTTTGCTATTTATAAGATACACAAAAATACAGTAATACAGAAAAGATGAAAGTATGAAATACCATGTCAACAAAAGAAAAATAATGAATTAAATAAACTTTAATGAAGAAAGTATTATTAGTTATCAAAAGGGTTCCTAAATAATGATAAAAATTCCATTCACGAGGGAGATTTAGCAGTTTTAATACTGAATGTACCTAGTAAAACAGCTTCAATTTATACAAAGTAAAAATTGACAGAAGAATAAGGACAAATTTCCACTGTCCTTTGTCATAGCACTACAGATCAAACAGGCAAAATATTAGTAAGACTTTTGAAGATTTGAATCATACAAATTGTGTTTGCACTAACAAGCTACAGAAGATACCTTTTTTTCCCCAAGCAACAGGAGACATGATAAAATTTGCCATATACTTGGCCAAAAAGAAAGTTTCAACAAGTACAAAGAATTGGTATCATACAGATCACATTCTCTGAACACAATGAAATTAGGTTAGAAATCAGTTTTCAAGGAAAGAAACAAAAAACACCACGATTGGAAATTTTAAGATGTAGTTCTAAATAATTACTGTATCAAAATATAAAATGATAAATTCTGGTTGACGAATATTGCCATATACTAAGAAGCTCTAGGATGCCATTCTCACACAGAATCTTTAAACTGTTAGCAAAAATTGGCAGAACCATCTTCCTCAGAATTCCAGAAAACAGTTAAAGGATTGCTGTAACTGGGTAAGTGCTGAATCAAGGAAATGAAGCTTCAAAAATGATGAAGAAGCCGCCGGTGCCCTTATTGGCCCTTCTCCAACCCCTCTTCAGCACAGTGTGGAGTCAATCTAGTTTCCACTGTGGGACCCTGACCCTTTTCTGGAGTGACTACAGTAACCAGAGTTAACACTTAAAAATATTAATATATAAACTTTGCAATGAAAGATTACAAGACAAAGAAACAGGAAATAATGGTCCATCGAAAGGAACAAGCTAAAAATCCAGTAACCATCAACATAGAAGACCATACTTTGGATCTACTGGAAAAAGACTAAAAAATGATCCTCAATATTCTGAGGGAGATAAAGGAAACCAAAGAGAATGAACTTAAACATACAAGGAAACAAATGAACAGTATGAAAATCTCAATAAAGAAAGAGAAATTTTCAAAAGGAACCGAATAGAAATATTGGAGTTAAAGATCATAATAATTGAAATGAAAAATTTTCTGGAGGGTGTCAAGAGCAGACTGGAGCTGGCAGAAGAAAGAATCAGTGAACATGAAGACAAAAAAATGGAAATGAATCAGATTTGGGAGCAGAAAGAAAAAAGAATGGAAAAAGCAAACAGAGTCTAAGATATATGCACTATGGGAGTCTCAGAAGGAGAAGAGAGAAAGGGACAGAAGGAATATTCAAAGAAATAAGACAGAAAACTTCCCCAATTTTAAGAAAGACATGAATATGCACATTTAAGAAGCCAAATGAACCTAAAAATGATAGAGAACCATGCAGAGCTACATAGCAGTCAATTTGTTGAATGTCAAAGACAAGGAGAGAGTTCTGAAAGCTGCAAGAAAAAAGCAATTTGTTATGTACAAGGGTGCCCCAATAAGATTAGGGAAAGATCAGAAACCATGAAGACAAGAAGGCAGTAGGACAAAATCTTTAAAGCACTGAAAGAAAATAATTGCCAGCCAAGTATGTTATAATGGTGAGACAGTCTTTCAAAATTGAGGGAGAGATTAAGACATTCCCAGGTAAATTAAAGCTGAAGGAGTTCATCACCACTAGACTTGCCTATTAGCAATGCTAATGGGAGTTCAACAAATTGAAAGGAAAGGAAACTATAGACAGTGTATCAAACCAGTGGGAAAAAAAAATAAAGATCTCTGGTAAGGGTAATTATACAGGTAATTACAAATGTAAGTACTAATGTATTTTTTGTATATAACTTCACTTTTTTCCTTTAAAAGTTCTAGAATACAAATGCATAAAACATGATAAATCTATGATTTGGGACATATAATGTATAAAGATATAATTTGTACCATCTAAAACAAAAAAGTTGTGGGACTGAGGGGTATAGGAACACTACGTGTATGTTATTGCAATTACATTGGTATCAAATCAAATGTGATAGTTAGAGATTTAAGATGTTAAATTTTAGCTCTATGGGTCAACACAAAGAAAATTTATAAAACATATATAAAGAAAGAAATGAGAAGGGACTCAAAATGGTAAAATAATAAATACCAAGTAAACACAAAAGTAGGCATCAACAGAAGAACTGAAGGACAAAAAGGTTTTAAGATGTACAGAGACCAAATAGCAAAATAGCAGAAGAAAGTCCTGCATTATCAGTAGTTCCTTAAAATGTAAATAGGAGAAGCAGATGTGGCTAAGTGATTGGGCATCCACCTACCATATGGGAGGACCCGGATTCGATCCCCGGGCCCTCCTGGTAAACAAAAAGGTCAGCAGGTGAGCCAGGCCTGTGCGGTGAGCCAGGCTTGTGCGGCGAACCCCGCAGCAAGATGATGATGCAACAAAAAAGAGAGATGCAGGGGAGAGTCAAAGCAAGATGTGCCAGAAACCAGGAACTGAGGTGGTGAAAATGACAGGGTGTCTCTCTCCCACATCGGAGGTCCCTAGGATAGAATCCCGGTGAAGCCTGGAGGAGAAAAATGAGAAGAGAAGGCAAGAAACAGACACAGAAGATCACCTAGCGAATGGATACAGACAGCAGGCGGATGGGCGGGTGGGTGGATGGGGGAGATGTAAATGGATTAAACCCACCAGTTAAAGGCAGTGATTAACAGGATGGATAAAAATGTATGACTCAACCATAGGCTGTTTAAGAGAGACTCACTTTCAATTTAAAGACATAAGTAGGTTGAATGAGAAAGGATGGAAAAAATATGTCATGAAAATAGTAACCAAAAGAGGGGTAGCTACACTAATATCAGATAACATAGACTTTTTAAAGTCAAAAACTGTTAAAAGGGACAAAGAAGGCCACTATGTACTGATTAAGGTGTCAATTCAACAAAAAGACATAACAACTATATATATGCATCTAACGGCAGAGCCCAAACATAGATGAAGCAAAAAATTAACAGATTTGAAGGAAGAAATAGATGGTTCTACATTAATAGTAGGAGACTTAAATACACTTTCAATAATGGATAGAATATTTAAACAGAAGATTAATAAAAGACTTGAATGGTTTCATAAACCAATTAGACCTAACAAACATATACAGAACACTTAACCCAACAGAAGCAGAATACATATTCTTTTCTAGTTCATGTGACACTTTCACCAGTAGGCCATATGTTAGGTCACAAAACAAGTCATAGTAAATTAAAAAATATAGAAGTCATACAATGTATCTTCTCTGACCACAGTGGAATGAAGTCAAAGCAATAACAGAGAGAGAACTGGAAAATTCACAAACATGTGGAAGTTAAACAACACATTCTTAAACAACCAAAGGGTTAAAGAAGAAATCACAAGGGAAATTGGGAAATATCTGGAAATTAATGAAAACATATATACCACATAACAAAACCTTTGGGATACAGCAAAGGGAGTGCTGGGAGGGAAATTTACTGCTCTAAATGCTTCCATTAAAAAGAAGAAAGATCTGAAATCAGATATCTAACCATAAAACTGGATGATCTAGAAAAAGAACAAATTAACCCAAAGTGAGCAAAGGAAGGAAATTACAAAGATTAATGCAGAGACAAATGAAATAGAGAATTAAAAAAAAGTTATCAACAAAATCAAAAGTTGATTCTTTGAAAAGATCCATAAAATTGACAATCCTTTAGCTAGACTAAACAAAGAAAATGAAGGAAGAGGCAAATAAATAAAGACAGAAATGAAAAGGGGGATAATACTACTGACCCTACAAAAATAATAAGTATTATAAGAGGATACTCTGTTCAAATGTACTAAAAAAATTAGATAACCTAGATTAAATGAAAAATTCAAGAAACATTCAAACTATCCCTACTGACCCATGAAGAAAGAGAATACCTCAACAGACCAATAACAAGTTAGGGATTTAATCAGTAATCAGAAGTTTGACAATCAAGAAAAGTCCAGGTCCCAATGGCTTTACTGGTAAATTTTACCCAATATTCCAAGAAGAATTACCACCAATCTTGCCCAAACTCTTCCCAAAAATTGAAGAGGACTGCACACTACTCAATTCACTCTATGAGGTCAATATCGCCTTAATAACAAAGCCGATAAAGATACCACAAGAAAAACAACAACAACACTACAAATCATATACTTATAAATAGAAGTGAAAATCCTCAACAAAGATACTAAGAAACCCATTTCAAGTACATTAATAGAATTATATACCATGATCAAATGGGATTTATCCCAGGTATGTAAGGATGGTTCAACATAGGAAAGTCAATTAATATAATTCACCATATTAATAGAACAAAGGGGGAAAAAACCACATGATCATCATAATTGATGCACAAAAATGCATTTGACAAACTCTAGTATCCCAACTTGATAAAAACACTTAGGAAAATAAGAATGTAAGGAAACTTCCTCAACATGGTAAAGGACATATAGGGGAAATCCACAACTAATATCATACTCAATGGTGAAAGAATGAAAGCTTTCCCTCTAAGATTATGAACAAGACAAGGATGCTGCCCGCCACAACCATTATTCAACATTGTACTGGAAATTCCAGCCAGAGCAATTAGACAAGAAAAGGAAAAGTCATCCAAATCAGAAAGGAAAATTAAAAATCTAGTGCTAATAAAGTCATTCAGTTAAGTTGTAGGGTACAAGATCAACAACAACAACAAAAATCCAACAGTATTTCTATATGGGAGTCATGAAAAACCTGAAGAAGAAATAAATTCCATTTACAATAGTAACTAAAAGAATTAAATGTATAGGAATAAATTTAACCAAGGGTGTAAGGGATACTACAAAATATTGCTAAAAGAAATAAAAGAAAACCTATTTAAATGGATTGTTCCAATGTTCATGGATTGGAATACTTAATATTGTTTACATGTCAATTCTATCCAAAGTGATTTACAGATTCAATGTAATCCCAATAAAAATTCTAACAGCCTTCTTTGCAGAAATGGAAAGATTATCAACATTATCTAGAAGGATAAGGGACCCTGAAGCACCAAACCATCTTGAAAAAGAATGAAACTGGAGGACTCACACGTCCCAATTTTAAAACTTATTACAATGTTACAGTAAACAAAACAGCATGGTTTCGGCTAAAGGATCCATGGACCAATGGAATCATAGACAAATGGAAATGAACTGAGAGTTCAGGAATAAACTCTCACATCTATGGCCCATGGGTTTTTGACAAGGGTGCCAAGTCCACTCAATTGGAAAAGAACAGTGTCTTCAAAAAATAGTGTTGGGAAAACTGGATATCCATATGTAAAATATTGAAGGTGAACCCCTACCTCATGCCATTCACAAACCTTAACTCAAAATGAATCAAAGACCTAAATAAAACAGATAACTATAAAACTCCTAGCTGCAAACTAAGGGAAGCATCTTCAGGACCTTGTATTATGAAATGGTTTTTTAAACTTTACACCAAAAGCATGAACAACAAAAGAAAAAAATAGGTACATGGGACTTGATGAAAATTAAAAACTTTTGTGCTTCAAAGGACTTCATCACGAAAGTGAAAAGACAAACTACAGAATGGGAGAAAATATTTGGAAACCACATACCCAACAAGGGTTTTAATACCCAGGATAAAGAAATCCTACAGCTCACAACAAAAAGAGAAACAACCCATTTAAAAATGTGCAAAGATTTGAAGAGGCCTTCCTCCAAAGAAGCTATACAAATTGCCAAAAAGCACTGAAAATCCATTGCATATCATTAGTCAATTAGGGAAATGCAAATCAAAAACCAGAATAAGATACCACTGGAATGGCTGCTATTAAAAAAAAAAAATAGAAAATTCTAATTCTTAGAAAGGATATGGAGAAATAGGAACAATGGTTCACTGTTGGTGGGACTGTAAAACATTGGAAAGCTAAATATAGATTTACTGTATGATCCTGCAATTCCACTTCTAGGTATATACACAAAATAAAAGCAGGGTCCTGAACAGTTATTACACACCAATGTTCACAGTGGCATTATTCAGAATTGCCAAAAGATGGAAGCAACCCAAGTGTCTACCAATAGATGAATGGATAAGTAAAATGTGGTTTATACATATAGTGGAATATTACTTGGATATAAAAAGGAATGAAGTTCTGATACATGTGACAATGTGGAAGAACCCTGAAGCATTATAATGTTGATGAAATAAGCTAGAATGGGAAGTTTAGGATTAATTGATTTCTGTATGGGGTGATGCAAAAGTTTTGGTAATGGATGGTGGTGATGGTAGCATATAATGTAAATGTAACTATCAGCACTGAATTATATATTTGAATGTGGCTAAAGGGGGGGAATTTTTAGGTTGTATATATGTTATTAGAATAAAAATTAAAAAAAAAACAATGTAGGACTGTACAACACGAACAGTAGACCTTAATATAAACTTATATAAACTTTAGACGACAGTAATAGTAAAATTATAATAATATTCTTTCATCAATTATAACAAAGGTACCCATGCAACATAATAATAATAAGGGAATATATTGGAACTATGCATTTCCTGCATGATTTTTCTATAAAACTACTTCTGTAATAAAAAAATTATTAAAAAAATATATTCCAAGCCATAATATCAGAGTTTTACTGTCTATCTACCCAACCTTATCTCCAAAAATTCTCCTCCATATAATCTTTACCCTAGCCAACCTGTTCATTCTATATGGGATGTTTCTCTTTTCCCTAGCAGTCAAACATCACAAAACTCCTCCATGACTACTGTTAACTAATTCATATACTAAAATCCTTTTATCCACAGTTATCTCATGACCTTTAGTGGTATGCTAGTGTCACCCACCCACCCATCTGTTTTATATTAGAAGTTTTAAGTCAAAAACTAATTTTTATCCACCCATTATTCTCCACAGACTTTAATATAGTGCTTTGCATATTTTGGACGCACAATAAATATTTGCTGAATTGAAGTCTTCATTGCTGCCATTTTCCAGCCCACAACAAAATAGGACTGACCCAGCTTCAGAATCTACTCAAGCTTTCACCTCTTTATGAAGCTCAGCCTTTCTTGGAAATTAGGTGAATGTTACAGATTGTAGTTTTCCCGTTCCCCCAAACTAAACTCTCTGCACTTAAAAATTGTGGTGGGGGAAAGGAGGTGATCAGGATGGCTAACTTTTGATAGGCAATTTCAGGGGCTGTTTTATTAAAACTGTTTCCTATTTCTTGCCTCTGTCTTAATTTCTTCTGACAAATGGATATCAAAAGATAGCATCCTGATACGAGGCAGTGCTCTAAAATGGGCAAGAATAAGAAGTCTGCAGTGAAACAAACAAAAAATATTATATGATCAGATTATTTTAGTCATCATCACAGAAAAGCAAATTTAATTTGAGAACATTAAGTAGGAAATTCAGCTAATGCGCCCCCCAAATTTATGTGTTTAAGACACATTTTAATGGAAAGTTACTGAGGCAACTGGGAGCTACCACTGCCTGGGAGATAGCCTGATTTGAAGCTATGGGTTGCCATAGTTACTTTTATTCTGTGACACTACTGTTTTCTTTATAATGCTACTCTGTAAAGTGTAATTTTAGATATGTTTAATTGTTCATGCATATATTATTCTTAATATTACACATTAAATACATTTTCCTGAAGGTTAAAATATTTACCTGTTCAGGTATCTCTGGGTGGTATTTAGAGTAGAAATTTGAGTCAGTCTGTGATTCAACATTTAGGTTACATGCAGCTTCAGAAGAAGAAAGGAAAAGTGTAGGTTTTAGGGAAATTTGAGTCTTGGTTCAGGATAGAAATTACTGAAGACAAGATGAAAGTTATGATGGTTCCTGTAATATTTAGAGTCTAACAGGTGTTACTCCAAAATACTATGATGAGAGAATAAAGAGGCAGAAGATCTCTACTTGAATCTCAGCTGTGAAATTTGTTAACTGAACTATGTATGGGGAAATACTAATGTAAAGGTACTAGATGATTACAAAATACCATATCAGTATTGATTATTGTTATTATTTTAATGTACTTCCCCTTTGTCATATAACCACAAGGATACAAACTGGGAGAGCAGGAAAAATATGAAAAATAGTTAGGGCTATAATACCTCATGCTAAGTAAAACTATTTCAATATGCATATAATTATACTCTTAATTTCTTGGTAATAGATTATGCAGGTATTTATAACCAGCCCTTGTGAAAATGTGCTTCTCTTATTCATTTCTGCAGCATCTGATATTTATAGACTAGTTTAAAAACTGTCAATGTCAAGTCTGACTTTTTACAGGGTTTGCCATAATCTTTTATTATCATTTTTATATCTGTCAAAGCACACATTCAGAGAGTCCTTTTGCTCATTACCTGAGCTACCTTTAAAAAAGACTGCCCTTTGTTACTGACTTAAGTGAAGGACAAGAGTGTTGTCTGGATCTGAAATTTTTCAGGGAGCATATCCTATTGTACAGTGTTGAGCTCTCTAGATGTGTTCTTTCTGTACAGATACATCTTCTCTGAATAGCACTTTGAGTGTTTCAGGAATAAAAGAACAGAGTTATGCAGAAAATGTCTGGCTGGTATTAAGACCGAGGAAGAGAGAGAAAAAGAAAGCAAACAAGAAAAAAGTGAGTCAAGGACAGAAAAAGACCCACTCATGCAGGATGATGGCTACACACACCCATGAGTAACACAGACACTCACTCAGCGACAGTGCTGCTAAAGAGTGACAGGAAGGCGAAAAGAGACTTTCACAGACAATGCATTACAGGGCAAAGTTCTAGGTTGATATGTGCATCTTGGCTTTGTAAGTCAGGCTGAGGGTGGTGAAACTAAAGCAGCAACACAAAATGCCTTTTATGTCCCAATTTCATGTAAAATACGCAGTGCATTCACTGACGCTTCTATGGTTTAGTAGGGCCATCTCAAAGCTGCTACATGCTTGACAAAGGCCAGCTCAGGTGTGTTAGCTTTCAAGTGCAGGCTGCAGGAGTACAGACATGACTGTAGTTTATATACATAAAATATCCCTCTTTTCTTTGTAGTCCAGATCATATCAGAATGGTAGGCAACCTTAATGGGCATCAGTCAAATGGTCATATCACGATACCTCTGTCTTCTTCATAGCTGCTAGCATTTCCCCTTGCCTTTTATGTCAGAAATTATACCTCAGCTTCCTGCCTCTAATTTTTAGAGACAACGATGCATTGTTGTGTGAAATCACAGACAATGCATCAAAAAGGATCATCAAATTTCTTAATTTTGATGACCAATTCTAAATTCTAGTCTTGAATATATAACCCAGAGAAATTACGTATACAAATAACAAACAAATTGTAAATCTAGAGACTCTCTACTGGGGGCAGATTGGCAAACACATGAAATTTCATAAGCAAAGTTATCTCTAAGTAATAGCTGATCTAATGAATTTCATCCTACATTCTACATGTGCAAAGTTATAAGGGGGTGGGTATCAAAGGGTGTGTTTTAAATATGCATTAGAAATTTTTATTTTATTCTATTAAAAACTACAGAACAACCCAAATCCGTCTTTTAAAAAAAATATATTTTTTATTTATTTTTAAAAGATACTTAGATTACATAAAATGCTACATAAAAAAATATAAGGGATTCCCATATGCCCCACTCCCCACACCTCCCACTTTCCCCCACATTAACAATTTCTTTCATTAGTGTGGTACTTTCATTGCAATTGATGAACACATTTTGGAGCGCTGCCACTAAGCATGGCTTATAGTTTACATTGTTGTTTACACTCTCTCCCAATCAATTCTGTACATTATGGGAGGATATATAATGGCCTGTATCTGTCATTGCAATGTCATTCAGGACAATTCCAAGTCCTGAAAATGCCCCCATATTACACCTCTTTTTCCCTCTCCCTGCCTTCAGCACCTCCAGTGGCCACTGTCTCCACATCCATGATATAATTTCTTCCATTGCAAGAATCACAGTAAGTCTAGAGTAGAACACCAGTTAAGTCCACTCTAGTCTATATTTTATTCCCCAGTCCTGAGGATTCTGGGATGGTGATGTCCATTCCACCTCTAATTGAGAGGGGACTTCAATCCCACATGGCTGATGGATGGGACTCCCTTGCTTGCAGCTGTAGACTCTGTTGGTTCCTTGGTGTGGTGGTTGTCCATCCTCACCTCCTTGTTAGTTGTCCTGGGTGAGTCCAATGAGCTGGAGAGTAGGTGTCACAACTCTGCTGAGGCTCAGGGCCTGGCTGGCATATGGACAGCCCAGATATTCAAGTCTCTTGGACGTACACCTACCTACTCCAGCACAAACTATAAATTCAAATAAAAGGGACAGAAGAGGCATGTGTAGAGGTCACATTTGAGTTCAACTCTGTCATACTTGGGAGCACAAACTCCAAAGTAGGGCCCACTGGCAAGGCACCAAACTCTGGAGCTATCTGCCATGACCGTAGGACCTGGGTGTCTCCAGAGCTCTCAAGAGCCCTACTATTTGGGGTAGTATCTCTTTTGGCAGTCTAGAGATCCTGCTGAGACGTGCATAAGCATTACCTCTCTGATGACCTCCTGACTCACTTTGAAGTCTCTTAGCCATATAAACTCATTTGTCTTTACATTTCCCCCCTTTTATTCAAGGTCTTTTTCCAGTTGATCACCGGCCGGTGCTTGGTAGTGATCCCTCGGTGCCAGGGAGTCTCATCCCCGGAAGTCAAGTCCCACGCTGGAGGGTACCAAATCCGTCTTAATTAGACTTTTTGTAGACTTTCCAGCATACAGTTCCTGTCAAGATTTCATATCCATTTTTCTAGCCATATAAAATGAGTTTGGGAGATATCCTTTTTCTTCTGTATAAGACTTGAACGACGTGTTTCTTGAAAGTTTATCACAACTCATCTTTAAAAGCATCTTGGACTGGAGATTTATTTGTGGAAAGATTTTTGATTATTCCATCAATTTATTTTGTATTTAGAGAAGTATTGAGACTTCCTGTTAATTCTTGAGTGAATTTTTTTTAAGTTATAATTTTCTAGAAAACGGTACATTTCACCTAAGTTTTTGATGTACTGATGTTAAGTTGTTCAAATTATTCCCTTTATAATTTTTTGCTCTATCTGAAAATATCTCCCCTTTTTATTGAAATATTTTTTATTTCAACCGTCTCTCTCTTTTTTTCCTCAACCCATTTTACTAGAAATTTATCAACTTTATTGGTCTTTTCAAAGAAATGACTTTTGGCTATGTTGAATACCTCTATTTGTTTCTTTGTTTTCCATTTCATTAATTTTTAAAACAAACTTTTTATTTTAGAATACTTTTAGATTTACAGAAACACTGCATAGGTAGTACAGAGTTCTAATATACCTCTTACCCTTTTTCAATTTCCTTTAATGTTATCACATGTTTCCATAGCACATTTGTTAAAACTAAGAAACCAACACTGGCACATTACTAATAACTAATTTTCAGTCTTTATTTGGATTTCACCAGTCTTTCCACTAAAGTCTCTTTTCTGTTCCAAGATCCAATCCAGGATAACACATTACATTTAGTTGTCATATCTCTGTTGTGTCCTCTGATCTGTAGCACTTTCTTAGCCTTACTTGTTTTTCATGACCTTGATAGTTTTGAGGACTGCTAGTCAGTTGTTTCTTCAGATAGCTCTTCATTTGGGTTTGTCTGAGGTCTTCATGATTAGACTGGGGTTATGGGCTTTGAAAAAGAGTTGAAGTACCCTTTTCATCACATCATATCAGGGACCTCATGATATCCACATGACATCACTGATCTTATAAACTTTGACCACTCGGTTAAGGCAGTGCTTGCCAGGTTTCTTCACTATAAAGATATTATTTTTCTTTTTCCATACTTTATTCTTTAGAAGAAGTGGGTCACTAAGTCCACTCAAGGGGAGGGGTGGGTTAAGCTCTACCTCCTGGAGGGAGGGTTATCTACATATATTATTTGGAATTCTTCTGTAAGGAAGATTGGTTTCATCCATCCATCCATCCCTCCCTCCACCCAACCATCCCTCCATCCATCCATTTATCTATCACAACCATTTATTTATATCAGTATGGAGTCATGCATAGTTATCTTATACTTTGGGTTATAATCTAACACTACTTATTTATTTTGTTGCTCAAATTGTTCCATCTTTGGTTATTGGGAGCTCTTTCAGTTGGTTCCTATGTCCCTCTGATACACCTAACATCTTTGTGGATGTTTTTTTTTTAGTACTTACTGTTTTTAGGTTCCTAGGCTGCTTAAAGCAGATATCATGAAATGTTAAAACAATGGGAATTTATTAGTTTGCAATTTAAGGCTGAGAACATGTCCAAATCAAGGCATCATCAAGGCAATGCTTTCTTCCCAAAGACCAGCTGCTAGCGATCCTTGGCTCCTCTACCACATGGCAAGGCACATGGTGGCATCTGTTGGGCTCTACCTTCTTGTTTGGGTTCTGTTGTTTTCAGCTTCTTGCTTCTGTGGCTTTCTGTCTCTCTTTCTGTATTCATTTTGTTTATAAAGGGCTCCAGTTATAGGATTAAGTATCATTCTGAATGAGGTGGGTTACACCTTAACTGAAGTAACCTCATCAAAAGAGCCCACCTACAATGGGTTTATAAGCATGGGAATGGATTAGCTTTAAGAACATGTTTTTCTGGGGTACATACAGTTTTAATCCACCATACTTATTTTCCATCACTATAAGATGCTCCAGGCTCATCTTGTGTTTTCCCAGCCCCAGCCCTAGAATCAGCCAGTTCTTCAAGGGGCCCTGGTTAGAGAATGGTATTTAGAAACCAAGATCTGGAGGATGGATACTTACATTGCTACTGGGTGTCACTGCTTCTAGGCCCTCTCAGTGGGCATATTTAGGTAATATATGTATGGATAATAACCCATGAGTTTATACTGATGTCTCTGACTCTATTCCAGTACCATATATTTCATTATTTCATTTTAGCCTTCCTTTTTTGCTTATCTATGACTTCTTTCTTGAATAGTAAGAAACCTGGCTCCCACCATCTACCATCCATTTCCTTATTTGTTCAACCCCAGTATACACGTAAAGCAGTTTTAGAATTTGCCAAATAAAATACCACATTTGTGTACAGTTCCTTTAGTATTTAGGCTTAGTGTTCCTGACAAACACTTTTTCCAAAGTTGCATAGGCCTACTTCTTTTTTTTTTTTCCCCATCCATTCAATGAGGTTATGTCATACAGTACAGTAAGAGTCATTTGTTGCAATCTGCATACCATCCTGGGAAGTCCTGGTTGATGTGTTTTGTTTTTTTTATTTTTCTTTTTAAAATGTACGTAAAGTTTGTTCATTGCAATGTATAGCTTTACAGTTTTGACAAATGCATAGAGTAATATATCTACCACCTACTAGCATACAGAATAGTTCCTTCACCCTAAAGTTCCCATGTGCCTTCTCTGAAGTCAACCATTTCATTACTATTTGCCTTTAATTTTACTATTCCTTCCTTCTATTTTCTTGGGTTTGTTATTTTTTTCTAACTTTGTGTGTGGTAGTTTAAGTATTTTGTGGACCCCTGAAAATTATGTTCTTAAATTGGTCTATTCATGTGGGTGTGGGACCCTTTGACTGGAGTCAGTTGAGGGCTATTTGATTGGGTTGTTTCAGTAGGTTGTAGCCCAGGCTGAGTCTTGTTCCCCTTTCTGGATCCTTTATAAACTGCAATCAGCGGAGCCACAGAAACAGAGAGAAATGCCCAGAAGCTGAAAGAGAAGGCCCCAGGAGCCAGAAGATGAAATCAATGAAACACAGAAGCTGAGAGAAGCCACTGAAGCCAGAAGCTGAAAGCAACAAGGTCCAGAGGAGAGGGAAGAGATGATCAGACACCACCAGGTGCCTCACTGCCTACAGCTGCACTTGGGGGAAAAAGCATCTTCTGATGATGCCTAGATCTGGATACTTTCATGGCCTCAGAACTGTGAAACTTATAAGTTAATAAATACCCATTGTAAAATCCAACCCATTTCTAGTATATTGCCTTAGCAGTCTATAGCAAACTTAACCACTTTGTAAGTTAGATGTTGAACTCATTATCAATCTTTTTTTCTTTTCTAATATAAGCATTAGAGACTATGAATTTCCACTAAGTAATTTATCACTACACTTAGAAATTGTGATATGAAGTATTTAATCAAAATGCATTCTAGGTAATTTTATTAGAGAAGATGTGGGTTTACAGAAAAATCATGCCAAAATACAGTTTCTCATTGAGTGTATACCTTAGATAGAATGTACAAGGTATGAGATTGTATAATTCTCCATGTGTTATATAGTGGAAGATGTGGTGGAAGATGGAATGTGGTTAACAGTACAAATACAAGAGTGTTGTCTCATGAAATATAACAACTGTACAATACTAATGCATAGTGTTAATAAAAGGGGGTGTATGGAAAAAATATACCAAATGTAAGCTATGGATCATAGTTAGTGGTAAGAGTCTGGTGTCTTTCATAATTTGTAACAAATGTTCCACAACAATGTAAGGTGTTGGTGAAAGGGTGATGTGTGGGAATTTTGAACATTATGTATGATTGTTTTATAAGCTCAAAACTTTCTAGAAAAAAAAAATACAGAGTTTCCATATATCCCCCTTCAAACACAGTTTTCCCAATTATAAAAAAATTTAGTTAATAAACTAAACTTTAGTAAATATTTAAAAACTTAAATAAACATTAACAATGAATATTAAATAAACATTAAAATAAACTTTAGTTACTAAACATTAGCATGGCAACTTTGTGAAAAGTGATGAAACAACATTATATTACTAACTATACTCTATAGTGTACATTAGGGTTCACTGTGTTGCACAGCGCTATGCTTTCTTTAAAATTTTTATTCTAGTAATATATATATATATATATATATATATACACACACACACACACACAATCTGAAATTGCCCCATTTAGCCTCATTCAAATACATAATTTGGTGGTGTTAATTACATTAATTACATTCACAAGGCTGTGCTATCTTCACCACTTTCAATCACCACAACATTTCCATCATCCCCAACAGAAATTCTATATCAATTAAAATTAACTTCCCATTCCTTACCACAACCCTGGATACTGGCAACCTATATTCTAGTTTCTGACTCTATGAATAAGTTTATTCTAATTATTTCATATCAGTGAGAGCACACAATGTTTGTCCTTTTGTGTCTGGCTTATTTCACACAACATATCTTCAAGGGTCTTCCATGTTGTCACATAAATCAGAACTTCATTCCTTTTTATGGTTGAATAACATTCCACTGTGAATATACCACACTTTGTTTATCCATTCATTTCTTGGTGCATATTTTTGTTGCATCCATCTTTAGACAACTATGAATAATGCTTCTATGAATATTGGTGTACAAAACTGAGTCTCTGCTTTTGGGTCTTTTGGGTTTGTACCTAGAAGTGGGATTGCTCGGGCATATGGTAATTCTATAATTAACTTTTTGGGGAATTGCCAAAATGTTTTTCACAACAGCTGCACCATTTTTATATTCCCACCACAAAAAATGAGTGTTTTTAAAACTATTATTATTATTTATTTTCTTATTAGTTTTATTTGGTTATTTTGTTGGCTTCATTTTTGGAGAGGTTTTGGATCATGGAAGAGTCACAACTGTGGTAGGGGAGGATCACTGGTGTGGGGTGTCGGTGATGGGAGGAAGTGTGGGGAGGGGTGCACCTGGGGCATGCCTCTAAAGCATATGAATATGTTCAAGTGTTCATGGGGTGTTGTCTCAATGGGTGGAGACCCAGATAATAACTGAAAGAATATTGAATTCTCAATCCTGGGGAGCTACATTCTCTAATAGAATGGCAAGAACCCCCAAAGTACAAGGGCAGTGCCTAGTGAAGGAAGACAGACCATTACACCAGGTCCTTGATATTGATGATTGTGCTCATGAACCTTTTCTTGTGATATTGAAACTTGGCCTAGTATTATATATTGCCTAAGAATTACCTCCTGAAAGCCTCCTTGTTGCTCAAATGTGGCCTCTCTGTATGTCAAACTCAGCATATAAATGCACTACCTTCCCCTCCCAGCGTTGGACATGACTCCTGGGGATGAGCCTCCCTGTCACCGAGGGATTATTACCAAGCTCCAATTAGCAATGCACCTTGAAAAAGCCCTTGACCAAAAGGGGGAAATATTAAATACAAATGAGTTTTTATGGCTAAGACATTTCAAAGTGAGCTGGGAGGTCATTCTGGCTTATGCAAGTCTCAGCAGGATCTCTCTGACTGCCACAGTAAACAGTGCCTCAAACAGTGGGGCTCCTGAGGGCTCTAGAGACATCCAAACACTATAAGCTGGGCAGACAAGGTCAGGAATTTGGCACCCTGTCCATGGACCTTACTTTGGAAGTTATGCTCCCCAGTATAACAGAGTTAGACTCATTTATAGTTTCCCTACACATGGCTCTTCTGCCCATTTTATTTGAACCCACAATTAGCAATCTACTTGATAAATATATGTCCCAGATACTTAAATCCTTGGTTCGTCTATGTGCCAGTTGAGCCGTGAATCTCAGCAGAGTTGCAACATCTACTCTCCAGTTCACTGGACTCACCCAGGACAACCAACAAGGAGATGATGATGGACAATGCCCATCCCAAGGAACAGACAGTGTCTGCAGCTGCAAGCAACATAGCTGCATCCATCTGCTCCATGGGAACTAACGCCCCTCTCAATTAGAAACAGAGTGAGCATCACCATTCTAAAATCTTCAAGACTGGGGAATGAACAATGAACTAAAGTAAACCTATTATTATTCTATTATAGACTTATTATTGTATCAATGGAAAAACTTTTATAATTGATATAAAGGCAGTGGCCACTGGAGGTTCTCAGGTATAATATGGGGGCATTTTCAGGACATTGGAATTGTCCTGCATGACTTTGCAATGACAGATACAGGCCATTATATATTTTGTGATAACCTACAAAATTGTACGGGACAGAGTGCCAACTATTCTGTAAAGTATAGACCATGGTTGGTAGCAATGCTTCAATATGTGTTCATCAATTGTAACAAATGTACCACATTAACGAAGGATGTTGTTAATGTGGGAAAGCATGGGAAGGGGTGGGAGTGGGGCATATGGGAATCCTCTATATTTTTTACGTAACATTTATATAATCGTAAGCTTCTTTGAAAATAAAAAAAATAATAAAATAAAATAAATAAAAGCTTAAATGACAAAACAACAACAACAACAACAAAAACAAACAAAAAACAAAGCAAGGTCAATCACAGATCATAGCTTTTGATTAATGAGTTCAGAACCCTAGGGACCCAGCTCTGAGTGTGACCACTGACCAAGCTGCTGGGCCAAAGGCAGTGGCGAAGGAGACTTAAAGACATTATGCTTCTTCAGGGCTGCAGGGGACAGTTAGTTTAAGGGCTGCATTTGCTGGACAGGTCAAGAAAGCTTTACTTTAGGGGGCTGTGGAAGAAGTTCCTAGCACCCATGCTGATCCCCTGCTTAGGACACTTTGAGCTGGTCTGTGCCCCCTTTGTGGGTCCCTAGCCCTGTTTTGGCTGGGAAATACTGTCTTGGGAAACTCCTCTCTGGCATGCCCACCTCCCAAAATTTGCCCACCAGGGGAAAGCAGCTTGAGACAATGAAATAAATGTAAGAATCTATACAAGCAGACTGTCTGAGGCAAAGGCTTGCCCACTTTAAATACCCGGGAGAGGAGCTCTGTCTTTTGGGAAATACAGCGGGCTTTCAATCCCTTATAAATGGGGGAACTACAAAACAACCAAAAAGCACCAGTCAAGGACAAGAAACAAGTCCAGAAAATACAGGGAGGACCCTGCACATTGCACTTGCCAGCTGGGAATAAATCTCAGATCTAACATTTTAAATATTAAAATGTAAATTATGCAACAAAAAAGTAAAGACAAACAAAGAAACAGGAAATGAAGGCCCATCCAAAGGAAGAGGAAAAAAAAATTCAGAAAACTCCAAGGAAGAAGACCAGAATGTGGACATACTGAACAAAGCCTTTAAAAAAAAAAATTCAAAAAATACTCAAGGATATGAAGGAAAATACAGAGAAATAACTAAAAGATAGCAGAAAAACAATGAATGAGTAATTTGAATATCTTAGTAAAGAGAAACTTTTAAAACAAATCAAACTGAACTATTAGATATTGAAGACCACAATAACTGAAATGAAAAAGTCCCAGAAGGGTTTCAAGAAGAGATTGGAGATGGTAGAAGAATCAGCGACCTCAAACACATGACAGTTGATAGAAGTGAGGCTGAGGAGCAGAAAGAAGAAGGAATTATAAAAGTGATAACTGCCTAAAACACCTCAGGGACACCATCATGCGTACCAAAATATGCATTTTGGGAGTTCCAGAAGGAGAAGAAAGAGAGAAAGGGACAGAAGGAATATTCAAAGAAATAATGTCAGAGAGCTTCCCAAACTTAGAAAAAGACATGAATATGCACATCCAAGAAGCCTAGAGGACACCAAACAGGATAAACATGAGGAAAAATATACCCTGTCATAAACTGTTCACACAATCTAACACAAAGGACAAGGAGAGAGTTCTGAAACTGCAAGAGAAAAGCAATGAGTTATGTATAAGATTATTCCAAACTTAAATCTTATTACAAAGCCACAATAATCAAAGAAGAATGGTACAAGCACAAGTACGGACAGATAGACCAGTGGAATCAAATTGAGAGCTTGGAAATCAACCCTTACATTTAAGGATGACTTATTTTATTTTATTTTATTTTTACCAGAGGACAAAGCCCACTCAATTGGTAAAGAATAGTCTTTTCAACAAATGGGGCTGCAAATATGGGATCTCCATTTGCAAAACCAGGAAGAACCCCTACCCCACACCTTTATATAAATCAACTCTCAATGGCTCAAAGACTTAAATACAAGGGCTAGAATCATCAAACTCTGAGAAGAAAATGTAGGGAGGCATCTTCAGCACCTTGTGTTTGGGGATGGTTTCTTAGCCTTTATGCCTACAGCACAAGCAACCAAAGAAAGAAAAAAACACAGATAAGTGGGACCTCATCAAAATTAAAACTTTTGTACCTCAAAGGACTTTATGAGGAAAGTAAAATAACAACCTACACAATGGGAGAAAATATTTGGAAACCAGATATCTGAAAAAGATTTAATATTTTCTATGTGACTTTACTGTAACCTAAAGCTTCTCTGAAGATAAAATGAAAAAACAAAAAAGACAATGGGGGAATATACCAAGAAAATCTCACTGTATATACAAATCTTACAGCGATGAAAGATATATTGTCCAAAAAAAAAATTTTTTTTTATTATTTAAAAATTTTTAATTTTAAACTAAAAAAAAATTTTTTTTGTATTTTATATGTTATTTAAAAAACTATTATTATTAGTTCATTTTCTTATTATTTTTATTTGGTTATTTCCTTGGCTTCATCTTTGGAGAAGTTTTTGATCACAGAAGGGTCACAACTGTGACAGGGAAGGAATACTGGTGTGGGTTGTTGGTGATGGGGAGATGCATGGAAGGGAGTTCATTTGGGGCATGCCTCTAAGGCATATGAATGTGTTCAAGTGTTCATGGGGTGTTGTCACGGTGGGTGGAGATCCACACAATAACCGAAAGGATATCAAATTCCTGTTCTGGGGAGTTCTGATACATTCTCTAATGGGACAGGAAGAATCCCCCAAGTACAGGGGTGGTGCCTAGTGAAGAGGCTGGACCATCGCTCAGAGCCCTTGAAATTCATGATTGTACTTATGAACCTTTTCTTTTGAAATGGAAACTTAGCATTTCCTATGTTGCCTAAAAGTTACCTTCTGAGGGCCTCCTTGTTGCTCAAATATGGTCTCTTTCTAAGCCAAACTCAGCATATAAATTAAATGCACTACCTTCCCTCTACTGCCCCCTGGCATAAGACATGACTCCCAGGGATAAGCCTCCCTGGCACCAAGGGATTATTACCAAGCACCAACTAGCAATGCACCTGGAAAAAGACCATAACCAGAAAGGGGAAATGGTAAATACAAATGAGTTCTTATGGCTAAGAGATTTCAAAGTGAGCCAGGAGGTCATTCCAGAGGTTAGACTTATGCAAATCTCAGCAGGATCTCATTGACTGCCACAACAAATACTGCCTCAAATAGTGGGGCTCCTGAGGGCTCAAGAGACATCCAGACACTATAGGCAGGGCAGACAGCTCAGGAGTTTGGTGCCCTGACAGTGGGCCTTACCTTGGAACCTATGCTCCCCTGTGTAACAGAGTTGGACTCATTTGTGGTTTACTTACACATGGCTCTTCTGCTCCTTCTATTTGAACCTATAGTTAGCACTATACTTGATTGGTGTATGTCCAGGAAACTTAAAAATCTTTGGGCTGTCCATGTGTCAGGTGGGCCCTGAATCTCAGCAGAGTTGCAACACCTACTCTCCAGTTCATTGGACAACTAACAAGGTGATGATGATGGACAACACCCATACCAGGGAATAGAAAGAGTCTATAACTGCAAGCAAGAGAGTCCCATTCATCTGCCCCATGGAATCTGTGATGGTTAAGCTAATGTGTCAACTTGGTCAGGCAATTGTGCCCAGTTATTTGGCCAAGCAAGTACTGGGCTAATTGCAATACAAGGACATTTATGGGCTTTAGTCATCAGTGAATTTACTGCATAGATGCTGATTACATCTACATCAACCAGGGAGACTGTCATCAGCAATGAGTGACACTTTATCCAATCAGTTGAATGCCTTAAAAGGGGAAGTGATTTTAGCATTCAGAGAGAATTTCCCAGCTCATCTTTGGAAAGCCAATGTCTCCCAGAAACTCATCAAGGACCTTCGTTAGACTTTCACTGGAGCCCACGGTTTGCAGCCTGCCTGCGGAACCTGGACTTGTGCATCCCCGTGGTCATATAAGAGACTCTTATAAAATGTCATACTATTTACAGACATCTCTTGTTGATTCTGTTTCCTGAGAGAACCCTGACTAATATAGGATCTAAGCCCCCTCTGAATTAGAAGCAAAGTGGGCATCACCACCCCCAAATCCTCAAGATTAGGGAATGAACAATGGACTACAGTACATTTACTATTATTCTACTACAGACTTATTGTTATTCTAGCAATGGAAGAACTTTTATCATTGACATAAAGGCAGTGGCCATCAGAGTTTCTGAGGGGAGGAAGAGGGAAAAATAGGTGTAATATATGGGTATTTCCAGGACATTGGAATTGTCCTGCATGACGTTGCAATGATGGATGCAGGCAATTATATATTTTGTCATAACTTACAAAATTATGCGGGACAGAGTGCAAACTATAATGTAAAGTATAATCCACGTTAGTGGCAATGCTTCAGTATGTGTTCATCAATTGTAATAAATGTACCACATTAATACATTAATGAAGGATGTTCTTAATGTGGGAAAGTGTGGGAGGGGCATATGGGAATCCCCTATATTTTTTATGTAACATTTATGTAATCTAAAGTTTCTTTAAAATAAATAAATAAATAAAAACGAAAAAAAAGTCAAAAAAGATTTAAATATACAGAATATAAAAATAAATATTTTAACTTAATAACAAAGAGACAGAAAACCCAATTAAAAAAATGAGCAAAAGACTTGAATAGAGATCTCTCCAAAGAAGATATAAAAATGGCCAGAAAACACAAGAAAGATCTTAACATCATTAGCCATGAGGGAAATTCAAATCAAAGCCATAACAAGATACCATTTCACACCCATTAGAATGGCTGCTATTAAAAAAACAGAAAATTACAAGTGTTGGAGGGAAGGAAGAGAAATAGGAACATTCATTCATTGCTGGTGGCAAGGTAAAATATGGTGCACCTGCTTTGGAAGACAGGTTGGCAGTTTCTCAGAAAGTTATGAATATAATTATCATATGACCCGGCAATCCCACTACTAGGTATGTACCCAGGAGAGTTGAAATAAGGACTGGAACAGATATTATAGCTAGATGTTCATAGCCATATGTGATGGTTTGGAACTGTATGTACCCTGATAAAACATGTTCTTAAAGTTAATCAATTTCTGTAGGTATGAATGCATAGTAAGTAGGACCTTTTGATGAGGTTACTTCAGTTAAGGTGTGACTCACATCAGTCAGGATGGGTCTTACTACTATTACTCTCAAGTCCTTTATTCAAGGCTGTAATTCACATAGAGAGAGAGAAAGCCACGGAAGTAAGAAGCTGAAATCAATTAAACTGGAAGAGAACAGAGAGACAAGCAGACACTGCCACGTGCCTTGCCATGTGACAGAGGAGCCAAGGATCACTGGCAGCCAGTCTTCAGGAAAAAGCATCATCTTAATTTAGACATTTTCCTGGTCTCAAAGCCATGAACAAATAAATCCCCACTGTTTAACCCTAACCATTTTATGGTATTTACTTTGAGCAGCCTAGGAAACTAAAACACAGCATTATTCACAATTACTAAGGATAGAAGCAACCCAAGTATCCACTAACTGATAAATGTATAATCAAAATGTGGTATATACACAGAAGGGGATATTTTTCAGCTATATGAAGTTCTGATATATTCAACAACATGGAAGAACCTTGAAGAACACCATGTTGAATGAAATAAGCCAGACACAAAAGGACAACTATTCTATGATCTCACTGATATAACATTGTGAATGTAATTAACAGCACTGAAATATATATCTGAATGTGGTTAAAGGGGGAAATGGTAGTTTGTATACATGGTAACATAATAAAAATTAAAAAAATCCATGGACCTGCACTATACAAAGAGAATCCTAAATTAAGTCATGGACTATAGTTAACAGTACAATTATAAAGATGTGCTTTCATCAGTTGTAACAAATGTTCCACACCAATGCATGGTGTTAATAATAGGGTGGTATATGCGAATCCTGCATTTTATGCTGGATTGTTCTGTAAACTCACAACTTCTCTAATAAAGAAAAAAAAAAAAGAACAGGTCACTAATGATAGTGATATTAACAGAAATAATGAAGTCATTCATTCATTATGAACTTATTGAATACTCGCTTTGTGACAGGGGTGTTACTTTTTGCCAGATACTCTTGCTAGTTGCTGAAAGAGGTATAGGAGCTGGTTTTTTAAGATGATGAATTTGATTTTATACATTCAGAGGATTTTGTGGATGCATAGCTTAAAGTTCCAGCAGAACAATCAAGCTGCCAATTGTAAATAGAGATATGCAGCTGGGGAGAATAATTGGGTTGGAATTATCTGTATATAGAGAGGTCATAATTGAAGCTGTGGAAGGAGACAAGATTGCTGAAGTACAAAAAAATCTAAAGAAAGAAAAGATATAGTTCAAGAATAGATACAAGACAAACACTCTACAGTACTTAGGAGTCGGGAGGTAACAGAACTACTAGCAGAGATAGTCAGAGACAACAGGAGGAGAGCCTAGGCAGTGCTGGATCTGGGAACATAAGCAGCATTTTAAGAAGTACCAGGTCTTGGATATTCTATAGCATTAACTTTTCAAAGACAATGAGGTGGGTGGAGCCTGAGAAAAGGCTACTACATTAGGTCATTAGAAAGTCCATTTCAAGAAGCCCCATTAGCAAGTGAGGGGCTGGATTTCAGATGAGAAGAAGGGTGAGAGAAGTTTGGTTGGGGAGACAAAGAGAAATAATACTGAGGAAAATATAAGCTAATAACTAACATTATTTTTAACACTCATGAGCCAGGCACTGTTCTAAATTCTTGACATATATTAACTCATTTAATCCCTGAAATAATTTGTGATTTATGAAAGAGATACTATAATTATGACTTTATTATAGATGAAGAAGCTGAGACACAGATGATTAGGAAACTTGCTCAGTGACACACGAGTATTAATTTGAACATAGGTGATCTGACTTCAGAATCCCTCAACAACTGTGTCATATTTTGAGGCTAAGTGAAACTTAGATAGGTTTGTAGGAAGAAAGAAAGGAAGTATAAAGAGAGAGAGATGGAGTACTAGTTGAATAAAGGTAAAAAAGAGATGGAATCAGAGCCACTTCCTTTTCATGGGAGGAGCCAATAGCAATGGTTCCTTGGAGACAGGATTAAGAGACGAGAGGGAGGATGACATAGAAAGGTTTTAAGCCCCTAAATACTTGGTTGTGGGGGCTTACATCAGACGATACTTTGCCATTTTGTAAAGCAGAAGGTGAGGTCACTAGCTGAGAATGCTAGAGTAGGACTTGAGAAAAAGGGATACCTGTTCTGCAAGTGTATATTAGGGAAGGGGTTGGGTGGAGACGACATAAATCCCATTGTTTATCTTGCATTATCAATGAAATTTTATTCCACAGTGGAAAAGCAAGGATCATTAGGTACACACAAATCTATCAACAAACCACACTGGGCATACACATGATTCAAAACAGAAATACATATTGACTCTTAGGCTGTGAAGATCCCAGTACTAAGCAGTACATATGAACTAAAAGGCAGCTTCTAATCTCATAAATATTGTCTACTTCTTTCTCTCCTTTTCAAGTGGGTTTAATGGCAAAAAGGAATCTAAAGTGAAGCCCATCTAAATCAACAGCACATTGATGTACATTTTTCCATTGTGGAATTTTTCTTTCTTGCAAGACATGTTTGCTATTTAAAATCTGTTACTAGGTGATAATGGCAAAGCACATTTTTCTCTCCCCATTTCAACCCTACAGATTTCACTGTGTTTGCAAGTAAAAATACCTGTTGCCATGCACATGAGAGGCGCAGAATGCAAAGCTGTAATGGAGCAGGGTTGGGTCAATGACAGCACCATTTTCTGAGTGTTCCATCAGTTCCGTGAGGTAGCAGAGATGTCTGTGACAGCCTCTCACACCATAACGGGCACAGTACTCATCTAACACAAAGACTTGGCCAGGACTAAACCAACCCTGCAAAAGAGAAAAAAAAAGTTTTTTTTCTTTCTATACTAAGATTTTCTTTCCTGTAGGCACTTGCAGGCAGTGCAAGCAGAGGCTGCATGAAAGTGTCTTTTGCCATTTATTTTATTAATGGTATGTTTCATATTATTTTCAGAAAAACTAATGTCATTAATTTTGGAACTGATTTGGGATACTGGCAACATACTGCTTTTCTCTTTCTATTGCCACCAAGGCATAGGCAACTTGTTCTTCTCTGCCATTATTCAAAATTAGTCAGACTTTTTCACATCATCTAAATTGTCAGTGACAAACAGTGACATTTCAAAAATCCTCAATCTCTTTATGAATCAATTAAAAAGAAAATGGTAAAGCAGATTACAATTGAAATAGCCTAGTTACTGAAAGAATTTTATAAAGTAAACTACAAGAAAATTTCAGTAAGTCTAGTAGTAGTGTGCAGGTACTATTTGAGTCCTTAAATATTGGGGAGTTTTTTTCATTCCATTTATCTCTCTATGACCAGTATAAAAGAGTGAATGTTTTACAGTAGTAGTTTCTGGTCTTCCTGAAATGCCCTGTTAAAGTGTGTGAGTGTGTGTGCAGGTATGTCCAGCTGAAACAGTGGGGAGCCTGGTTGGCTGAACACTGGGGGACAGGGATAGGTAGAGTTGGTCTATAAAGTATTTGGATGAATTAGACAGAATTACACATTAATTTAAAGTAATACAGAGAAAGAAGAACAGAGAGCCTTAAAAGAGAGCAGGATAATCATGCAAAAAAGGAAAAGAATGGTAAGAAAGGAAGAAAAATGAGAATGCAATAAAGAAAAGAAGGAAGAAATAAAAAAAAAAGAACACAAGCTTACTTACTATGGTTGTGGCACTAGACATGTCACCTATATTATCTACATACTTAGAACAATCATGCATGGTTGTTATTATGATCTCTATTTTACAGGCAGAGAAGCAGATGTTTAGAAATGTTAAGTGACTTATCCAACCCCACAATGAAAATCAGCTGTTGAGCTATGATTTACATCCAGGACCATCCTGCCTCCAAACACTCTTTCTAATCACACCAAGCTCACTCCCCTCTAGACAGGTGAAGATACACTGTAATGTTCTCCTCAGACTCTATCTTACATGTGGAGACAGCCACAAAGTCAAAACAACTTCTTTTGCTAATTTAGTAACTAATTCCACTGAATGGAATCCAAGAGGAAACTGTCCCTTTACTGATGTTCACTCTGTGCTAGTCCATGAGAAGATACTATAAGGTTTTGTGATAATTTGTTTTATTTTCTATGTAATGGTAAAGTTTGAGCAAGATTGTATAGATCAAACTATTCAATTATATTTAGAATAATAGGTATTTAATAATCTACAAATGAATTTACTAATCATTAGTGTGCTAAGGGCATTATAAGTTATTTTATTTCTTCCTGTCTATAAAAATATTTCTGATGATTTGGGAGAACATTCTGCCCAAAATCTTATTTTAAAGAAAATGCAACTTTATTGCATGTAACTACCATGCTCAGTGGCAGAGAGACTAAACTGGCGACAGAAAGAGGCATATTCTGGTTGGAAAATTTCCAGAGAAACTGTCCCTAACAGTATAAGGCCTTGGAAGGACACACAAACTTCCTTGGCTATAAAGTTTAATCCCCACAGACTGAGGCATCAAGCATTCCTTCTAAATATGTTATACTTTTATACCAAGTTTTGGCTATAGTTTCATTACATGCCAGATAGTATTTAACTGCTATATTTAATTATTTTTTTAAAAAAAGGAATTAAAATTATCATCTGAGGACTAGATGAAACTAAACCTTGCCTCTGTTACATACAGCCCCTGACATATTGTTTACCCCACTGTTCCTTTCCCCTGTCATTTAAGTTGTCCTTCTATGAAAAAAAAAAAGAGAGAAATGCAAGATAACATCTGGTGAGCAGAATTTAAACCTTAAAATGTCTGTACAGGTGTTAGTAAATCCTTTCACAGAGTTTTTTTTTTTTTTTAATCTTCATTAAAGCCTTCTGTTTTCATTCAGCCTTCTCTAGAGGCATTGATAAACCACAGCTCAGCATCTGTTTGAATCTATTCTCCTGTTTATTGAGTGGCACAGCAGTGGTCTTCAAGTGTATAATTTTCAAATTGGGAAGCAATCGATTGGAATCCTTTATGCCCAACTCCAACTACAGTTATTAAATGAGTCAGGAATAATATGCCACTTCATAACAAGTATTTCTCACTTTTAAAAAATCTTTTATTCTAACCTATTGAGGACTACATACTCACCAAGCAAGAATAGGAATCATTCAGTCTGTGATCCAAAGTTTGCCTCTGGAGTATTCTAAAAAGGAAAGCGTGGTCAAGCTTGCAAGGATTAGCAGAAATAAACTCATCCATACCATGTTTCTGAAAACGATCTGCATCTATAAATTTAGAAAAGCATGTATATTATATTTATTTTTTCTGGGCTAATGATGATACATACAGTTTTTGTAGAATACAAAATTCATGTCTCATGGTAACAGAGGACTACATTCTATTACGTAGAATATGATGCCAAGAATTCAGTATATTAACATAAATTGCAATTTTTTGAAGCCTAAAACATAGGGAAAAAAACCACAAATTATTTGGAATGAAGAAATCCTATTTTCATTCAAAGTTACTTCTAATATCCATCACAGAAATAATCTTGTTTTCCAACCTTAAGGAAAGTTGATGCATTTTAAGTAGATGTTTTCAGAAGGAACTGACTGGAAAAGCATCCAGGTTTATTCATAAAAAACAGCAAAGATGGTTAGAAGCCTGCTTTCCAAATGGCAAACTAGGGCAGAAATGAACACACAAGCTTCAGCTGGATCATTTCCAGTCGTCTTTTTGTATGGAGCTTTTAGTGGGGCCAACATTAATGTAGAAATGGCAATGAACGCTCTCAAGCTTCAAGTTTAAGAGACATGAAAAAGGGAGCATCATGTTTGTGCAAATATGCAGACAAAGCATAACGTCCCAAATGGCACTTCAATCAAAGGCCCAAATTTATTGTTCTTTATAGACTGCCTCCTTCAATGCCTGTAGACCCTGCGGGTTTATGAAAAGGCAAGCTTTTATGATGGCTTTCATTAATGGTGCGTTTTGTCAAAGTCTTCAGTGTGAGTTCTTTACTGAGTATAGATAGAAAAAGCCATGCAGTATCCCCAAAAGATTGCTGGGGTGTTACTACTACATTAGCTCTGTTAGGAATGTAGTGCATATGGGGGCAAGCAATCCGTTATCAAGATAAAAGTGGACTCTACTGACAATGGTAGAGCTGAGGCTCCATTGTTCCTTTAAATTCACAGATAACTCTCTTTCTGGTCATTACAAGAAAAGCAGTTTTTTTTAAGACCTACATGGTACAATTCTAAAATTGTAAAGGAAAAGAGACAAAAGTTTATTGATTAAACCCCATTATAGAGTCAGGCTCATAATAAAACTCCATATTGATCTGTGGACATGATGCTAACATAATCAGTCACATTTAGATATTTAGCCCCAGATCATATTGATCCATGTCAAATTCAACTTTCAGCCATATCTGAGAATGGAAGAAGTATATAATTCAAGCTGAAGGGTCCTCAGAATCACATTTTAAAAAAATGATCACAAACTAATTTTATCTCACATCGATGGCAAGTATCAAAAGGCAAAGCTATCAAGTAAGCAATGGATGGCAGTTCATTGGTGATGTAAGGTATAATAAGATAATGATCTTTGGAAAAAGTAGCACATGTATTCCTTTACATTTAATAATTACTTATCTGAATGGTTAAATACATTACATGTGGTAAATTAATGTTAATTGCATGAACACAAAAGTAAAGTGCTTTCCCTGAATTAAGAAATGAGACAATCTGACTTCTGTTATATTTTATTCTTTTGCCTGATAGTCTTTTAATATAAAGTTAACTATACGAAAATTTGAAATAATCACAAATGAGTATGAGGTAAAGTATTGAAAATGCAAACAATGTATATTCTAAAATATGAATACTATTTTGTATTTTAAAGAATTTATCTTAGAAACTTCATTCCTCCACTTATCTGAGTGAAAAAAAAACCTCTTTAGTATCACCTTTGTGAAATTAAATTAATAGTTTTATAAAACATCTGCTGAATTTTATTCATTATTTCTTTCACCAGATAAGGTCATAACAAGAAGTTAAAAATAATGCCTGTTAATGGTTTATCTGTAGAGAAAATGATATATAATAAATTTCAGGGGGAAAAAATCCATACTTCTCTTTTTACTATAAAGGTTTCTAGAAGCACATTTTTAATTTAAAATAATGTACTTACATTTAAAAAATAAAATACATTAGTACCTGAAAAAAAGGACCTACAGTTGACTTTTATAATGAAATATACTTTACAAAGTATTTTCCTCATGAAATATAACTCCAAATAATTATATTTACTAATGTGGCAAACCTTTTCAAATCATATACATGAATGGAAAATTACTTTTCCAACAATTGTGATTATTGATAAAAAATAATATTCTTGATATCAATTTCAGTCACAAAATACAGACACTGCAAAAAAAGAAAAACCAGAGAGACAAACAAACCCACTATATAGTATATGAAAAATAAACAAGCTGCAATTCCTCCAGGGCTCTAATATTATGAAGGGGGAATATACTCTTAGGTATTACCTTAGCTTTAAAACATGGGCTGTAAAGACCATTCATCTCTATTTCTTCCTTTCTATGTCAGATAAATACAATTCAAAATATTTTATGCAAAAATACTTTATCACGTGTCAGTACATTATTAGAGTTATCATGAATTTTTGAAGGAATAAAAATAAACCAGAAAGGCAACAGTTTTGGTCTCCCTTTTTGAGAAAACTTTCATTTTAAATTCTCTCATGAAATAAAGTAAAATAGGAAATCTACTATCACTAAAATATTATCGTCTCATTTCTTATTTTCATATAGCTTCCTCTTGACATAACATATCTAAGTTTAATTCTTAGGAAAGATAATCATCTGGAACAAACAGGAAACATTCTTTAAATTAATAGCATTACCAAATCCAATGCCTGCAGAATCATTGTAAAATTGCGTTACATTGAATTACCTTCAATTAACATTTATTGTAACATGAAATTATGCTGACTACTTTTAAATGGAAAATTAGTCATGGTAATCTTAAAAAATCCTGATAATGGCAAATTTCAGTTCAGTATGTCTTCTTAAATGATATAAGGAAATTATCAAAACAAATCAACAAGATAGACACTCAAACAATGTACTGTAATGTACTGTAAAACTGTCATAAATTGTCATGTACTGTAAAACTGTCATAAATTGTGATGATTAACCTATGGACTAACTACAGATGTGGGACATGGTAATTGAGGATTCTGATGGAGTTTCTATGGTAACAGTTGGATAAATTCTCCAGCATCTTTAGGTGGAATTGTCACCAGGTGTGGTAACAGTGGACAGACTAAAACCCAAATTGAGAAAGACTATTATTTGCCTAGTTAAGAAGTTATACAGGCTTTATTCAAGTGGAAACTGAAAATTAAAAATTTTCATTATGGTAACAGGTTTTGGAAGACAAAAGAAAAGAATAAGTAGGCTGCAAGAAACAATTTAAACAGTTACCACAGACTTGAAAATAGCTAACACAGAAAACAATGTGAGGGCTATTAGCAACCTGGCAGGCTCCACGGGGGCGGGGAGCTATTTGGTGGGCATGGACCACGGCCAGCCCATAGGTGCTCAGGAATCCAAGTCCCAGGAAAAGCATTTAAGAGAGATTTCAGGATGTGAGATGGGAAAAATACTTAACTGAAATGTTTCTCCTTCCTTTCCAACTAAATTGAATTTTGCTGC
>JAQZBX010007431.1:0-21626 GCA_029593785.1 Cabassous unicinctus
TTTAAAAGATACTTAGATTACATAAATGTTACACAAAAAATATAGGGATTCCCGTATGCCCCACTTCCCACACTTCCCACAACCTCCCACATAAACATCCTTTGTTAGTATGGCACGTTCATTGCAATTGATAAACACATCCTGGGGCTTTGCCATTAAGCATGAACCATAGTTCACATTGTAGACCACACTCTCTCCCACACAGTTCTGCATGTTATGTGATGATACAAAATGGCCTATATCTGTCGTTGCAATGTCACTCAGGATGATTCCCAAATTCCGAAAAATCTCCTGTATTACAACTGTTTTCCCCTCTCCCTGCTCCCAGAGCCTCCACTGGCCACTGGCTCCACATCAATGTTGTAATTTCTTCCATTGCTAGAATCACAATATGTCTATAGTAGAATACCAGTAAGTCCACTCTAGTCCATAGCTCTTCCCCCAATCCTGAGGATTCTGGGACGGTGATGTCCACTCCACCTCCAGTTGAAAGGGGGCTTATATCCCATGGGGAAGATGGATGGGACTATCCTGCCTGCAGCTGCAGACTCTCTCCGTTCCCTGGTACGGCCATTGTCCATCATCCTCTCCCCACGAATTGTCCTGGGTGAGTCCAATGAGCTGTAGAGTAGGTGTTGCAGCTCCACCGAGGTTCTGGCCCAGCTGGCACATGGACAGTCCAAAGACTCGAGTCTCTGGATGTACACCTACAAACTCCAGGACCAAGTATAGGTTTAAATAGAAGGGACAGATGAGCCATGTGCAGGGAAGACATAACTGAGTCTAAGTCTGTCAATCTCAGGAGCACAAACTCCAAAGTAGGGCCCACGGACAAGGCACCAAACTCTGGAGCTATCTGCCCCGATCATAGGACCTAGGTGTCTCCAGAGCCTTCAGGAGCCCCACTATTTGGGGTAGTATCCACTTTGGAAGTCTATGAGATCCTGCTGAGATGTGTATAAGCGTTACCTCTGGGATGACCTCCCGACTCACTTTGAAGTCTCTTAGCCATATAAACTCATTTGTCTTTACCTTTTCCCCCTTTTATTCGAGGTCTTTTTCCAGTTGTATTGCTAGTTGGTGCTTGGTAGCAATCCCTCGGTGCCAGGGAGGCTCATCCCCAGGAGTCATGTCCCATGCTGGGGAGAAGGTAATGCATTCATATGCTGAGTTTGGCTTAGAGAGAGGCCACATTTGAGCAACAAGGAGGCTCTCAGGAGGCAACCCTTAGGCACCCCATAGCAACAGGCTAAGTATCAATTTCAAGAGCAAAGACTCATAAGCCTAGTCATCAATATCAAGGGCCCATCAGTGGGTCATCCTCCTTCGCCAGTCACTGCCCCTGCACTTGGGGGATTGTTGCCGCTCCCTTAGAGAATGTGGCAGAGCTCTCCAGGATGGGAATTCAGTATTCTCTCATTTATTTAGTGTTTCTCCACCCACTGTGACAATGCCCCGTGAACACTTGAACATTTTTATATACCATATATTTATGCTCAGGTGAACTTCCTCCCATGCATCCCCCATCCCTGACACCCCATACCACCGATCTTCCCTCACCCCAGTTGTAACCCTTCTGTGATCCAAAGCTTCTTCAAAGATGAAGCCATTACAATAGCCAAATTCAATTAATAGGAAAATGAAATAATAATGATAAGTTTAAATATAAGAGATAAAATACATAAATTTTTTTTTAAACTGGAAAATAAAATAAAATAAAAATAAAAATTAAATTAAATTAAAGATTGGGATATTAAAAAAAAAGAAAAACATTAAAAAAATATATACATATATTTTGACATTTTACCATTTATCACTGCAATATCTGGTGTCCTGTCTGTAACTGTGGTACCTTCCCCCACTCATTCCCCAGTGTCTCACTATTTTTCATTTTGTTTTCAAAGAAGTTTTAGGTCACAGCAAAGTCATACACAGAATACAGGAGACTCTCATATACCCAACATCCTCCCCCTTTCCTCCATGATATTAATACCTTTTTATATGTGGATGGTAACTTTGTTATAACTGATATACAAATAGTGAAACATAGCTACTAAACATGGCCAATGGTTTACACTATCGTTTACATTTTAGACCATACACTTTTATAAATTTTGATGATATTTACCATGTCCTGTGTCTATCACTGTAAGATCATGCAGAACAATTCCACTGAGCATTAAATACCCCCTGTTCGATCTATTCTATTCCTCCCTCCCCATCCCCCTGGGGCCCACGGTGACCCCCTGGCTTGGCTTGTTGGATGACAAGATTCATAAGTAAATGCAACAAGACTGAGGTCTTGACACACTGGTTTGTCCTCCCCTATTAGGAACTGACTCCCACCTGTTTATTTCTGAACAAATTGGTCTTCCCGAGGATGGAAGTCCAACTCCTTCCCGCTCATTATGTGGGTCTCCACCCACTAATTCAACACATTATGACAGAATGATCACTCACATACTCTCTAGAAGCCTGCTCCAGGTGCACCCTGTCCCGAGTGCCCCCCCATCCAACACCCTAAATCAGTAACCCTTCCTTGTCATATTGCCACGTGAGCATTCCCAGCTTTGTACTTTCAACCACATACCTGCAAATCCCCAGTGTTCACCTGGTTCCTCTCCCAACCCTCCCCCTAGTACTCTGGATCTCCTAACCCACCCTTCCCAATCTACCCACCTGTCAACCCTGCACCACCCAATCCAATAATATCACTACCCTCCTGCCCTATCCCTTCAATATGCAACTACACTCCTTCACCTTACCATAGATTATATCCATATGGGTGATGGCTCATAACCTTCTCCTCTCTTTCTATTTCTTGTAAACCTGTCTCCAGACAATAGCTCTCTGAGACTGCTCAATTTCCATAATTCATATCAGTGAGGTCATGTACTGTTCATTCTTCAATGCCTGGCTTGCTTCACTCAACATAAGGTCCTCAAGATTCATCCATGTTATCCTATGTGTTAGCACTTTATTCCTTCTTATAGCTGAATAATATTCCATTGCATGTATGTACCACATTTTGTTTATCCATTCATCTGTTGATGGGCACCTGGGTTGATTCCAACTTTTGGCAATAGTGAATAATGCTGCTACGAACACTGGCATGCATATATCTGTTTGTGAACAAGTGTGGTTTTATACAAACAAAAAATAATTATATTCAAATATCTACAGAATGCTTATAAAAATTTATTATATACTAGCTATAATGAACAGCTCAATTAAGTCCCAAAAGGAAGAAGCCATATTATCCAAATTCTTTGGCCTTACTACAACTTATCTAGGATTTAGCAAGAAATATAGAAAAAATTCAAACAATTTTGGGAAACACACATACTCGTAAGTAACTCTTAGGTCAAAGATAAAACAATAAAACTAAAATAAAAAATCTATTTGAAGACAATGAAAATGAGAACACTCATATAAAAACTTATGGGATCTAGCCAAAGTGGTAATCAGAGGAAAATTTATAGCCTTAAATTTTTACTATTAAACAACTAAAAATTAATACAAACATTAAAATTAGTCAGATACTTAATATAAAAGTTGTGGGCTTTCTTTTTGTTTTGCATGGATGGATGAGCAATGCACTAAGAGCTATACATTCATCATCTTATTTATCCTTACAACAACTCATTTTGTAGAAGAGGAAAATGATCTCAGAGAGGACACGAAACCCACTCAAGGTCACACAGCTGGTAAATGATGGAGATAGGAAATGAACCCAAGCTTGCCTCCTCTGGAGTACATGCTTCCTGCCATCACAGAGTACTGCTGGTGCTGGATACAATGAGTCATTCGTCTGCTTTTAAAATAGCTACACATTGTTACAGGAAACCATTAAATCACAGAAACATATGCTAGCACTTCTCATAGGAACCATTTCTGACTTCTCTCTTTCTGGCAGTACTATATTTTCAAAATCTTAATAATTATAATGAATTTACCTTCATAGAAGCGCCAGTTTGGTAGGTTTAAATTCATAGATTTATTCTTTCTCTTAACCTTGTTTTTCCTCTCCTCTCTTAAGAACGTAACTCAGTTACCTCCCCAAGGATTCAGCAGTGGCAATCCTGTAAATCCCATTACCACTTCAACCACAACAAAATATATCCTTTAGTGCTGAGCATGAGGTAAAGGGATATGGGACACAAGGCAGCTTTATTCCAGATGCAGCATGTAGACTTAAACCTGGCAGACTCAGAGAGGCAGAGAAAAATTTCAGCTCAGGGAGCAAAGAAATTTAAGAGGCAGGATAAGGGAAAGGCGAGAGAACTGATGCTTCCTGAGGATCTATTATGAGACAGACTTTACCTGTATTAACTCATATAATCCTTCCGTCAACCCTGTGAAGTAGGAGGAGAAAACTAAAGCTCAGAGAGATTAAGAAGCCTGCCTAAGGCCCCACAACGAGTTAGTATTGGTGGTACAAGATTTGAACCATGGTCTGCCTAGCTGCAGTGCCTGTGCTTCCTACCTAACAGTCACCAGAAACACATGGGGAATCGCCCTCTTTCAAACAACATGCTCAACAGGCTTGCATCCTGGCAGTGTGAAAACCTACTACTTCATAAGAGAGAAAATTTCACTGTCGGACTGTTTAACATTCTCCTCTACAAAATATGCAGACTCAGACATCTGTCTACTCACCAGGTCCTGGAAGTATGAGCCAAGACCAAGATGTGCTGAGGACTAAGTGGACCTCCCAAAGGAGGCCTCCTGGCCCTGGTAACTTGGGGAGACCTTGAGCCTTGACAATACCTTGAAATAAGCCACCATATAAATAGCCTTTCACTTCCCAGAACAAAAACTGCTCCAGAAGCAGCACATTTTCTACAGTTAACACTGTGCAAACCCAGGGAAATCTTTTCAGTATCATATTAGCTCATAACTGAAAATATTTAAAAGCCTAAACCATAATGAAATCATAAGAGCCACATCCCAACTATACTGTGCCAGACTCTGTGCTAAGCCCTATATATAGCAGTACTCACCAAAACTGTAATTAGATACTTATTTGTCTCGTTCATATATTAATGTCTTACTCCCCCATCAGACTTAAAACCCTTGAGAGTAGGAACTGTGTCTTGCTGCACAAGCTGAATCTCCACAGTTAGAGCACACAGGAGCTACATGGTAAACATTAGTTGAAAGAAAGAATACATGAATGGAAGCCTATTTTATTTAATCCATACAATAACTTTACTAAGCAGATACTATTACCCTTCTTTTGTAGCTGAAGAAAGAGACACCAAGAGTCAAGTGATTATAATAATAGTAAAGTTTACTGAGCACTTACTATATGCTGGTACTAAACAAAAAGTTTTGCAGATTATTGATTTGTAAAAACAACCCTGTTGTCTGAGAGTTATTATCCCCATTTTAACAGAGGAATTAAACTGAAGCTGAGAGAAGGTGGGTCACTTGCCCAAGGTCGCACAGCTGGGAAGTGGAAGAGGCAGGATTTGTAAGAAGTTTTGAAATCAGGAAGTGTGAGTCCTCCAACTTTGTTCTTTTTCAAGATGGTTTTGGCTATTTGGGGTCCCTTCCATATAAATTTCATGATTGGCTTTCCCATTTTTGCAAAGAAGGCTGTTGGAATTTTGATTGGGATTGCTTTGAATCTGTAAATTGCTTTGGATTGAATGGACATCTTAACAGTATTTATAGTCTTCCAACCAATGAGCACTAATGTCTTTCCATTTATTTAAGTCTTGTTTAATCCCTTTCAGCAATGTTTTACAGTTTTCCACATACAAGTCTTTCACATCCTTGTTTAAATTTATTCTCAGATATTTGATTCTTTTGGGTGCTGTTATAAATGGTAGTGTTTTCTTAATTTTCTTTTTGGATTGTTCATTGCTGATGTATAGAAATACCACTGATTTTTGTGTGTTCGTCTTTTACTCTGCCACTTTGCTGAATTCATTTATTAGCTCTGTAGCTTCTTTGAAGATTCTTCAGGATTTACTACATATACAGGATCATGTCCTCTGCAAATAAAGAAAAGTTTTACTTCTTCACTTCCAATTTGGGTTCCTTTTATTCATTTTTCTTGCCTAATTGCTCTGGCTAGAACTTCCCATACAACGCTGAATAGCAGTGATGATAGTGGGCATCCTTGTCTTGTTCCTGATCTTGGGGGGAAAGCTTTCAGTCTTTCACCATTGAGTATGATGTTAACTGTGGATTTTTCATATATGCCCTTTGTATTGGTCAGCCAATGGGGTGCTGATGCAAAATACCAATAATCGGTTGGTTTTTATAAAGGGTATTTATTTGGGGTAGAAGCTTACAGCTACCAGGCCATAAAGCATAAGTTTCTTCCTTCAACAGTCTGTTGCCACATGTTGGAGCAAGATAGCTGCTGACGTTTGCCAGGGTTCGGGCTTCTTGGGTTCCTCTCTTCCTGGGGCTCCATTTCTCTCTGGGCTCAGCTCCTCTGTTTCCTCCACAAGGTCAGCTATAGACTATGAGGCTCTCTAGCCTTTGCCTCTCTTCACAAGGCCAGCTCTGAACTGTCAGGCAAATGGCTTGTCTCTTTTACCAGGACCTTCTCTCCTTTCCCATGACCAAGCTCCTCTGTATGCTTACTTCCCAGGGTTCCAGCTCAAGACTGCATCAGAACTCCGACTCAAAAACTCCAACTCTGTCTTTCATCATGTCTTTTATCTTTGAGACCCCACCCACCAAGGGGCAGGGCTCAACACCCTACTGACGAACCCAATCAAAGCCCTAATCATAACTTAATCATGCCCAGATGAACAGACCAGTTTACAAGCATAATCCAATATCTATTTTTGGAATTCATAACTATATCAAACTGCCAAACTGCTATATCCTTTATCATGTTGAGGAAGTTTCTTTCTATTTCTAGTTTTCTGAATGATTTTTATGAAGACAGAATGATGGATTTGTTCAAATGCCTTTTCTGCTTCACTTGAAATGATCATGTGGATTTCCCCTGCATTCTTTTAATTTAATGTATTATATTCATTGATTTTCTTATGTTGAACTATCCTTACATTCCTGGGTTAAATCCCACTTGGTCATAGTATATAATCCTTTTAATGTGCTATTGGATTCAGTGTGCTAGTATTTTTGTTGAGGATTTTTGCATCTACGTTCATAAGAGATTTTGGTCTATAATTTTCTTTTCTTGTGATATATTTATCTGGTTTTGGTATTAGATAATGCTGGCTAGAAGAGGCAGTATTTGGGCACTGATCTGTCCAGGCAGCTAACCACCTTGTCACATTGTTAGTCTTTATTTTAACCTAACTAGATCCTCTGGTATCTGGCAGTCAGTGAGGCAAGATGGGGACATAGCTGAAGTCAGGGGGTACTCAGGTTATGGCTCTCCTGCCTGATTTCTCCTTTGAGGTCACCACTCTCCAAGAGGGCTCATGACTAACTGTGGCTATCTCCCCTACATCTATCACCTCACACACTCTCCACCACTTTCCTTGTGCCCCAGTGTGGTATTATCCATCCCGGGTCCCATCTTTAGTGGCCTACCCAGGCCTGGGAGCCTTACCAGCTCTGCCATATGACAGGCAGCTGTGGTGTAATTGGGAGAATACGGGACTCACAGCCAGGAGACTTGGAACCTTGGCTCTGCCACTTACAAGCTGGGTGGCCTTAGGCAAGCCTTTCCACCTCCCAGAGCCTTGGTTTCCTTGAGGTGGCATGTAGGTAATGATGGTGGTTGTCAGGAATCTCTGGAACACTGAGGTGCCTATGAAGCTGAGCTGACCTTGATCCTGGCTCCATTGCAAGGCCTCACTCAGAGCAGCATCAGGATGTTCATGGGTGGGATGCACCCAGCTGGGTTTGCAATAAGCATGGATGGAGCCCAGATGCCAACCACATGGTAGCCACCCACTTTGGCCAGGCCAGTGCTGGAGCTTCTGTCTGGATTGGGACAGCACAGCTGGGACATCTCCGCTCCTTTTCCTATTTATATAGAAGTTATTATAGCAGATGACACTGTGTTGTTGGCCTTGTTAAGATGGACAGTAATTGAACCTGCCACTGATCCTGGCTGCCTTAGGACTGGACAATGCCAGGAACTGAGGCTGGAATGGGAGGTACAGATGCATTGGAGGAAACAACCATAATAGTAACAGCCACTGGTATGGGACATTTTTTGGGCCATGGCATCCTCATAGCAACACTTCACAAAAGGTACTCTCATTACACCCATTTTATAGATTAGGAAATGGAAGTGCAGAGTGTCAAGTGACTTGTTTAATATCAGACAGCGTGCAAGTAGAGAAACCAGGATTTGAATTCAAACCTGTTTAACTCCAAAGACTTGGGGAGAAAGCAATATTGGGGGCTGGGAGTCATTGGCTGGCACAGGGATGAGGGTCCCACACACAGAGTTGGGATGCAGAGGTCCTGGCTATGGGCCACTGTCCTGAGGACACTGTTGACAGATGGCATCTGCCCTGTGGTTGTGTGCTGCAGGCTGGACCTCCACTGAGATGGACAGGTACCCAGATCATGCCCCTTCAGACTGTGGGCAGAAAGTCTCTCTGTCCTTGCTGAGATATGCACAGGAGCTAGGCCAGCACTCCTTCTTCTTTTGCCCAAGGGTCTTTCTATTCTGTGCCAGCTGGCCTGGTGCTTCCAGAGCCTGCTTCCCTGGGGCAGCCCTGACCCCTTCAGCTTCTGTTCTGCTCCATCCTTCTATGCCCCACACAGGTCCTGGTGACACTGCTGTGGCTGCAACATGAATGCTAACTAGACTGCTGTGGTGGGGCATAGACTCAAGGGGTCTCAAGGGGTCAAGACTGAACAGCTTTCAGCTTGCTCTCCTAAGGAAGTCCTGAATAGCTGGGCTGGCCCCAATACCAGGGGCATGTGGCCAAACCTTTTTCCTGACAGTGAATCCAGACCCCCACCAGGGAAGTCCACAAGATGTTCTGGCCCCAAGGAGGGAGTGCAGGGTCAGCAAAGAAGGTGCTCTCCTGAACAGACATCTCTTAAGCTGAGGGACACCCATGCTCCATGGCATAGAGCCCACTTGAAACTGGGCACTTATAGGCTTCCAGAGCCAAAGCCTGTGGCTGGCACCCAGGCTTTGCCACAAGCCCAGAGACTCACTGCTCTCTTGTTCCTCCCATTGCTGCCCCTGTCTCACTTCTATCCTGCGTCTGGTTTTGGTTTTCTCACACAGCTATCTATTTAATAAGGAAAATTCTGCTGTGTTGAGAGGAAAAAAACTCCCCACAGCATAAAAATGTGCCACATTTTCATCTTATGCTTTCCATTTTTTTTCTCTCTTTTTAAAAGTTTCAGATGAAAGTTTTTTCCCATGTTCTCCTGCTCTGCCTTAAAAAGATCACTTTCAAACTTTAGAAATGAGGAGTGCTGGCACCCTGAACTATACTTGTGTGGTTTGATCACATAAACTGTCCTGATAAATTCCAAATGAAATAACAGAGCAGTAGCTAATTAGGGTTTTTCTCTTTTTCGGTTTCTTTTCTTTCTTTCTTTCTTTCTTTTTAAGAGAGCACAGCATAATTTGTTTACTGCAAGATGAGGTCTCAGCAGGCAGCTCAGGCTTCCTGTCAGATGGAGAAAACCGTGAGATTTACTTAGTGCCTGCTAGTTAATACCAATCAGGCAACACACAGACCTCAGAACAAATCCTCATTTAAAGAATATTCCTTGTGTGAAAATCTGTTGGAAGCTCACTGTTACTGAGGCAAATGTTTCCTAGGACTACGGAAAAGGGGGCAGGCCTAGGCAGTCACATGTTAGGTAGTCAGAGACCATGCTTCTTGGACGAGCACACAGCCTTGTTTACTTCCCGGTGTTGAGGATCATGAATCACAAAGGCACATGGACAAAGTCCTGCAGCCTGGATAGAATCCTGGGGTCCAGGGATGCCAAATCTCCAAATCTTCCTGAGGTGAAATGAGGACACAACCACAGACCCCCTCATGTCATGGGGATTACTTGGGTAACCTATGGCACAATGGGGTAATCTACTATTTACAAATGTTCCCTAAAGAACTATGAGACCATACAGTATGGACTGGGGTCCTGAATGCAATAAGGAAGGGTGTGAGGAAAGGGCATTATTCTGGTTATTCTTATTGGGCTTGTTTTGTGCTGGTCACTGTGCTAAGTATGTTACATGCACTATCTCATTTAATATTTTAACAACTCTGTTGGCAGTAGAAAAGAAACTGATGCTTTTGTATGCCTAACATCTACTCCCTATTCTTTTGGTAATGGCCCTCAATTTTCCTTTCAGGGAAATCATACCTCCCACACTCACAGTCCATGTGGTTTTGGTAGGTCTGGAATGATTCCATCCCCTTTCCTACCTCAGGGGTATAAATGAATATAAAAAACTAACCATTTAGGGAGAAAAACACTATCAAATAATTCGGAGATGAAAGAAAAAATAAAAATAAAAATCACAAACTATGTACACATAGGATGCAGCCAAAGCCATATAACTCTACTCAAGAAGAATCCATAGCTTGAAATGCTTATATTAATAATTATGAAAGACCAAAAATAAATGAATTTAGCATTCATTATACAAAGCTATAAAAAGAACAAAACAAAGCAAAAGTAGGTAGAAGAAAACAAGTAAAAATACAAAAGCAGAAATAATGAAGTAAAAAAGTAAAAAGGACATGGGACTGTATAACATAATGAAACCTCATGTGAAATATGACTATGGGTAATATTGCATATATAAGACTGTTTTTACAAAATATAAACACAAACTAGAGAGACAGAAACAGAATAGCAGCTACGTATGGCAGGGGTAGCATAGAGAGATTGAGAGGTGATGAGTTTTTTTTGTCTGTGTGTTTGTTTTTTTGCTTTTTATTATTATTATTGGAATAATGAAAATGCTCTAATGATGACCGATGTGATAAATGCACAACTCTATGATTATACCAAATACCATTGATTATACACTTGGATGGACTCATGCTTTATTAATATGTATCAATAAAATTGATTTGTTAAAAAAAAGATAAAGCACAATAGAGTCGCCCCACGCCCCCCCCCCAAAAAAAAAATTAAAAGGCCTGTAGCATGATAAATAAAACTGAAAGTTGGTTCTTTGAAAAAGTCAAAGTAGACACTCTTTGGTACATAAGAGCAAGGGAAAAAAGAGAAAGAAAACACAGATGCACAATATCAGGGATGAGAGAGGGGATACGATTCCAAATATGAAGATGTTAAAATATAGTAGTATGTAATTTTTATGCCAACATATTTGAAAATATATATGAAATGGGATCTTACTAGGAAAATCTATTTTCCCAAAATCGCCTCAAAAAGAAGCAAAAAACCCCCATCAACTTACCATTAAAGAGAAAATATTTAAAATATTGAGAAAGATACTACAACTAAAAAGTATAATATCCAGATGATTTTATGGAATGCATCCATAAAACCTTAAAAAGCAAAACTGACCATTATTTAAACTGTTTCAGAGCACAGAAAAAAGTCAGAAATATTTCCAATTACTTTTATGACCCTAGCATAACCATTATAGCAAAGGCTGACAGAGATGGCATAAAAAAAGAGAAATCAATCTCATTAATGAATAAAGGTTCACAGATCCCCAAATAAAACATTAGCAAATAAAACTCACCAGTGTTTTAAAAGAATAATGTTAGCAAAATGAATTAGCAATATATTAAAAGAATAACAAATCAAATGTGTTTATTACAGAATTGCAATATTTCAACATATGATCTTTTGAGAGAAGCTCAAAAGTCATCGATAACTTCAATATCCATTTCTGATAAGGCACTGAGTTAGAAACAGGAGACTTTCTTTAAGTGATATATGATGCATATTAGAAAATGAACAATGTTCTTAGTATTGAAATCCTGCTAAATAGGAAAAAGTCTAGAATACCTGCCATAACTGCTATCATTTAGCACTGTCCTGGATGTACAAACCAATGCAATAAGATGAGACAAAGAAATGTGGTATAAATATTAAAAAGACAAATGTCTTCATTTTAGAAATTTTAGTTAACAGGTAAAAGGATTGCATATATAATGATATTAATTAGCATAGCCATCTTTAAGCAGTACTTTCAAATTTAATTCCTGTTCATAAGACAATAAAAAGGCTAAGAAAGAAACAAATTTTCAATATATGTAATAACCAGATGCTTTAAACCATGAAACAAATGCAGAATTTCTTTGCCCTGGAAAATAAATAGGATTCTAGACTTACTCTGTACAGTAATAAGACTCAAAGTGAAATTTTTTCAAAGTTCTAAAAGGAAAACATATTCTTCTTATGTATCTTCTGTAACATTGCTTTATATATATGGTTTTCAGTATCAGAAGGTTGTAAACTTTGCATTAGCACTATAATCCACAATAGAAATTTTGTAAGCTTTTGAAATAGAATGAAATATTAATTCTAGTCCGATATCACTGGGCTATATCATACATAGATCCATACATGTTAAACAAAAAGAATGATCCTTCTAAATATGCCAAATATTTGCAAAGAAGGGGGTTTAAATAAGAAGTAAACACAAGGTCTGCCCATGATTAAGCTAGTTCCTAAAAAAGCATAAACAGATTACAATAGGCAACACGGTTTTCATTTCTTAAGTTCAATGTAAATTACATACATTCAGTTTTCACTCTTGAACACAAGCTTCGTTACTTTCAAAACATATAAATTTTAAAAAGGACTATGAGATAATAAATCATGAGTTCAGAGGAACTTTCAGATCTTTATTGTTTAAAAGCAAAAATAAATACAAGGTGACTGTCAGCTGGTATCTGCAAATTTAATGAAAAAGAAACTTTATTGTAATATTTGTTGCAGTGGGATTATAAATGTCAAATATTGGAAAGAAGATGCTTTTATTTTTATAAACCAGTAGGTAGTTGAGACACATGTAATTTTCTAAGGGAGATCATTCATCTTTTTAAAAACATTGAGATGTTATTCCATACCATAAAATTCACCCTTTTAAAGTAAAAAAGAAAAAAAAAAAAAAGACATATAACATTGTCATTATTTGTAGGTGATAGGATTACTTATATTAGTTATATGATTAAAGAATCTAGGATAATCAAGTGAAAAACTACTAGAACTAATAACAGAGTTAAGTTCAAAGTAAATATACATAAATCAATAGCCTTCTTATTTACCAGCAACATCAGCTAGAAAATGTAATGGGAAATAAAGGTACCATGCATATTAATAAAACTATAACACACCTGGGAATAAACTTAAAATGAAAAATGTGAGACCTATATGAATAAAATTTATTTCATAGAAAAAATACATATTAAAATTAAATATGCACATCCTGGGCTTAGTAATCCTTCTTTGAAGAATCTATTTTACTAAATTAAAAGCACAATTTGTAAGAATATGAACATTTTCTCTCTCTCTCTCTGTATTTTAGTTGTCATGAGAATGTAACACTTTGGTAATTATGATAAAAACTTATGAAGTAAAAGTATCTTAAGGATGTGAAAGAAGATATAAATGAGGAAATATATAAATATGTAAATAAATGAAAGAGCTAGGAAGACTCAATATTGTAAGGATGTCAATTGTTGTCTAATAAATATATAAATTTCATATGATTCCAAAATTGATTCTAAAGTTCACCTAGAAGAGTAAATGCATGAAAACAGAACATTTTTGGAAAGAAGAATAAAAAGGGAAGTTATCCTATTATATATAAAATGTACAATGAGGTTACAGTAATTAAGCAGTATACTACTGCTGCAGAATTAGACAAATAAACCAGCGGCACTGAATAGAGCCCAGCAAGAGATACATGCAGATATGGAAGTTGAGTGTAAGATTTTAAATCAATAAGGAAAGAATGGAGCCTTCAATAAATTGTGACAAATTACCTGTTTAGGAAAAAATAAAGCTCACTCCTGAAGACAGAATAAACTCCAGATAAATTAGAGATTGAGATCTAAATAGTAAGAAGAGTACTAGAATACAGTATAGGAGAATCTTTTTTATATCTTGCGGTACAGAAAGTCCTAAGTGTGACATGAAACCCAAAGCCAATAGAGAAAAGGCTGATATACTGGACTATATCAAAAAACAACGAAAGACCCTACTTCCGTATGATAAGAAAACAACAACACAAAAACCAAAAACAAACAAACAAAAAAGCAAACACCAAACACAAACTTAAAAGACAAATGTCGGGAAGCGGGTGTGGCTCAATGGATAGAGCTCCCGTTTACCATATGGGAGGCCCTGGGTTCGCTTCCCAGGGCCTCCTTGTGAGGGCAGGCCAGCCCGCGCGGTGCGGTGGGCTGATGCAGCAGGACCTCACGGCAAGGGGGAGATAAGCAGACACGGAGAAGACACACAGCGAATGGACACAGCAAGCACAAGCAGCAAGGGGGGGATAAATAAATAAATAAATAAATCTTTAAAAAAAAAAAAAAAAAAAGACAAATGTCAAAGCGGAAAAAACACGGCAATTTATAAGGCACTCAGTCATAATATTTGCCAATAAAGGCAAATAATTTCATAGAGAGATGGGAATTTGTGTAAGAATATAAATGACCAATAGACATGTGAAAGATGCCCAACCTTCACTAATAACAAAAGAAGTACAAATTAAACAAGATTTTTTTTTTTGCCATTTTAGTGACAAAAGTAAAAAAAAAGATAATAGTATTGATGACAATGTATGGAAATAGTCATTCTTATACAAGGTTGACTGTAGTATAAATTGATAAAAAATTTTGGGAGAAGAATTTGGCAGTATCTATCAAAATTTTTAAATATGTATTCTCTAGGACTCAGCAATTCCACTTCTAGAAATGTATTCAATTGCAATACTCTCTTTGACCTGGCATGTGAAATTCCACTACTGAGTGGAAGAGAGTGGCCACAGCTACTGGGTACCCCACTCCACAGCCACCCTGTTAGGGACAGCTCTGTGTTCTGGTATCTCTAAGCTAAATACCTATATTTCTCTGAGTGCTATAAAGGGCTCCCAAATCAGCTAACGTCACCAAAAGGAAATGCAAGACGATTCCCCCGGTGAAAGTCTCGGAAACCTGCCTCATATTGGGTAGAACTGAAGCTGCCCACGTGCCAAGGAAAACACTCCCAAGCTTGTCTTTCCAACCCTGGCTCAGATATTTGCTACTGTGCACAGAAAGACTCTCTGAACGTCCGAGGCCATCAGGATCCCAGCCAGAGTGTGAGCTCAGAGACAGCCGCTTCAGGCGCCAAAGTATTTTCCACTTCCACTAATGCGCTCACATATCTGTGACCACACTGCACCTAGTCTTTAAGTATCACACACAAAAAAAGATGGAGGCAAATGCAAAACTGCCAGATTTATTCATGGAAACTGTGTAACAAAACACGACTTTCTAAACCTCAATGGTTTGTCCCAGCATTCTCTGGAAAATAAGCAACAGATTTTCAAAGGGTTAGCTAGATCCAATAATTTTCACTTTCTTAAAGCAAATTTGTTCCTGATTTTTCTAAAAGGAAGTACTAAAAGTCTCTTTGGGTCTCTTTGGAAATAAAAAAGACATCTAATTTATTTGTAGTTTTTAGGCTCAGGTGTTTTGATTTCTCCCTGCCTTTCTTGACAGATGAGAGCATGCAAGTCACCACAGGACTGTCCTAGAACACCCACTTTCAGTGTTTGGGGACTCCTGCTCCATGGTGGGGGCCATCTCTGCAGGCTGCTGAACTTTTCCAGGACACACTGTGGGCAGGCATGGGGCATTCGGCTCAGCCAAATCCAGCTGGCCCAGGGCCAGCCCTGCCTTTACCAGCCTTTCTCCATGATCTGGGTCTACAGGTGGACCTGGGTCTGCAGTGGGCAATCCCCAAATCTGTGAGCCAGTCTGATGCAACACAGGCAAAGCATTCAGCCCCCCAGCTCCACTAGCAGGGGGCACTAAAATTAGTCATGCAGGTGCTGGCCTGGGATACTGCGTGTTGGGTTGGGATGGGAGCGTAGAGAGGAGCCTCGGTCATCACTGGCTGGGTCATGCTTCACACCTGAAGGCCCACCCACACCCACTCTCCTTATACTGCCCTGCCCTGTCCACTAGACTCAACTCCCTTGAAAAGTGACCTAAAACACTTGACCACTTGGACTCAAGGCTTTTGGTCATCTCGAGTCTTGGCCCTCTACTGTCTCCAGCACCAATTTTACTCAGGTCTGGTTCTTCCCCTTCTTCATAGCTCATTGCTGTTACAGCAGACTTGGGGCCTATGCTACCTTTGTTAGGGTGCCCCTGACTACACCCCCCCACAGGATGCTTTGTGGAAGAAAAGAGAGGCCAAGGTGGCAGAAAAGCATATCTTATGACCAAGCAGAGGAGGTAAAAGCCTGAGGGAAGATGGGTGGGAGGCCATGGATAGGGAGAGGGAACTGGAGGGGCACAGGGTATGTGCCTAGGGACCAGTCCACTCAGTGATGCTCACCATCACCAAGAAAGGGCATCAGTGCAAATATTGAGTGCCACCCACATTCCAGACTCAGGGGTATAAAAGAACACCAGACAGGCATCCTTGCCCCCATGAGGCATACAACCTGGCAGATGAGGGACTTTAAACAGAGGCATTAACTACACAGCTAATTAAGGGTGTGAAACTGCTAAATAAATAATACTCTAATACAGGGGTTCTTAACCTTTTTTGTTCCACAGACCCCTTTGCCAGTCAGGTGAAAACCATGGACCCCCTACTAAGTCTATACTATACTGTGTATTATTTAATAAATATATCATACCCGCACCAACACATCCCCACAAGAATAATGTTTTTTTAAAATTTCAAGTCAAGCTCACAGACCCCTTGTTAAGAACCCCTACTTTAATACATACTTTGGGGAATTATCCTCAGATGCCAGTAAGAGACCCTGGAAGAATCAATGTCACATGGGACAGAAATGGGTTAGTCATGTCTTTAACCCTCTTGGGGTTCACTAATCCACTCTTACTTGCCTTGTCCACTCTCCTCAAATCCAGAGAGGTTAAGCAACCTGCCCAGGGTAACTCAGCCTGTATGTGGCAGAGATAACATTCAAGTCCAAGTATTTTGACTTTAGGGCCCATACTCTTTTTTTTTTTTAAGATTTATTTATTTATTTACTCCCCGCCGCCCCCATTGTTTTTTGCGCTCACTGTCTGCTCTCTCTGTGTCCATTCGCTGTGTGTTCTTCTGTGTCTGCTTGTCTTCTCTTTAGGCGGCACCAGGAACTGGTCCTGGGACCTTCCGGAGTGGGAGAGAGGCACTCAATCTCTTGTGCCACCTCAGCTCCCTGGTCTGCTGTGTCTCTTATTGTCTCTCCTCTGTGTCTCCTTTTGTTGCATTATCTTACTGTGCCAGCTCTCTGCACGGGCCAGCACTCCTGTGTGGGCCAGCCTTCTGCGTGGGCCAGCACTCTGTGTGGGCCAGCTTGCCACGCGGGCCAGCTTGCCTTCACCAGGAGGCCCTGGGAATTGAACCCTGGACCTCCTATATGGTAGATGGGAGCCCAATCACTTCAGCCACATTCGCTTCCCGACCCATACTCTTAACTACTATGTTAGATGCTATACTTACAGATAAATAAATACACAGAGGAAAGATATTAAAACTTGAAACATCAGGGTTCAAATCCTGGCATTGCCACTTACTTGTTCTGTATGATTCTGTGTGAGTTATTCAACTTCTCTGAAACTCGTTTTCTTCATCTGGGAAATGGAGATAATACCTGTCACTTTCTCACAGGGCTGTGATAAGGACTCAGAGAAATAAAACACATGATAGGGCCTAGCATAGTATCTGGATAAAGTGGGCACTCAATACAGTTACTTAAAAAAAACCCCACACACTTAAAATTCTTGTGTAAAGAAAAAAAGAGAAAACCATCTCATTAAGATTGATGGAAAGCCTTGTTGCAAGAACCTGGAAAGAAATTTAATGTACTATAGGGCAGGTGTAGCGGACAGAAACTGAACAAATTTAGACCTTGACTCTAATTTGCACCTCCCAGGTCTGTCCCCACACTCAGAGAAAACTTGGGCCAATGACCCACTGCCTAGTAGAAGCTGATCTGAGGGCTTCTCGCGTGCTCTGACCCACTCTTTCCCTTCCATCTTCTCAAATTCATTTACAGACTGTCATTCCCAGAAAAGAACTGGAGCATGCTCAGAGGGAAACCCAAACGCCCCACCTGTTGAGAAATAACAAACGAATAGATTCACCTTGTTCAGGATACATTTATAGGAGAGGAAAATCCAGCAAAGGACATATGAAAAAAATAATGCCAAATAATAAGGCCTGAACTGCATGTAAAAGGGGCAGAGCATGACAGCACACCTCCCCAAACAGTCTATTCCAGGATCTGGAAGAAAATCTAAAGACACTTTTTCTTTTTAATGTAAGTAGACAAGGCTTCTGTGAAAGGAGGGAACTGGCAGACACAAAATTGTAAGAAGATGAGATGGAAAGAGAGACACATGAGATAAGAATGAAAGGAAACTAAAAATACAACAGAAGAATTAAAAAATTAACACCTGAGGCAGTAATGAGCAAAATGAATACTGTGGAAATTGGCCATTGATATGGAGGACCAATTTGGCAAGCTCTCTCCCAATGCCAAGGAAAAGGGCAAAGGAAGAAACAAGAAAGAAAGAAGACAAGGGGATATGGGGGCCTAAAAAAGTGAGCTGACCCAGGGAAGGGCGTGTTCCCACAGGAAAGTTTAGCAGGTTCCAAGAAAGAGATCCATCTCTAGACTCATTCTGGCTATATTTTTTAATTTAAAAAAATCCTATAAACATCTTGGCAAAAAACAAAACAAAAGGGAAGCAGATGTGGCTCAATCGATAGGGCTCCCGTTTACCATATGGGAGGCCCTGGGTTCGATTCCTGGGGCCTCCTGGTGAAGGCAAGCCAGCACACGCGGCGCGGTGAGCTGACGCAGCAAGACTTCGCAACAAAGGGAGACAAGCAGACACAGAAAAACGCACGGCAAATGGACACAGCGAGCACAAGCAGCAAGGGGGGGATAAATAAATAAAAAAATCTTTAAAAAAACAAAAACAAACAAACAAACAAAAAAACTATCTCTACACTGCATGATAGTAACACAAAGAAATATGTCACTTAAAAAAACAAAACAAAACAAAAACCTAAAAGTGACCACTGACCCTCCAGGTAAGTTGTAGGAACCCCTTTTGCTCTGCTATAATTGAACCGTACACTCTACTAGGCCAACTATGATGCTGTATGGTAACACAGTTTGTTTTCCTAACTGCTTCTCTGTGGGAGGAGGAGCTTCTCAAAGGCAGGAAGAACTGTTTATTTGTCTCTGTGTCCCCAGCGAGGCCAGAACCTAGACTATTGTGGACATCAATGACCATTTGTTGAATGAATACATTAATTAATAGATTCACGAAAAAGTGTCTTCTCTGATCTATTGTTCAAGCCATAGATGGTGAATTATTTAAAAGCAAGCAGGAGCACACCTTGGACCAGGAAGGGGGTGAATGCATACAAACGCAAGCCCCTAGGAGAGTAAGGAGCAAAGTCTCCAAAGTTCCCTTCCCCAGGGAGGTGGGTGAAGGGTGGTAACTTCAGGGCTGACTCCTGCACCAGGACCACGAATCAGAGGGTAGCATCTGAGCCCCTGCCTCAATGCTGGTGCCAGAGAGGGAGGTGGGCAAGAACGCCCTTTTCCTAGCCTATTCTTTGTGTATGTGGCCCCTTCTCCAACTTGTATTGTCAAATTGCTGCATGTCTTGTCAGCTTGGGCTAATACTGGTCACCAATCCCACCAAACCCTGTGGATATCAAGTAGTCTCCAAATGTCCAGAGAGAACATTTCAAAGGTCTGCCTCTTCCTGAAGTCCCCTTAGCATCAAGACTCTGGGTTATAGCACATATTTCCTGGATGTAAAGCAATCATACTGTGTAATGGGAAAGGCACTAGATGTGATGTCAGGAGACATGGGCTTAAATCCTAATTCTGCCATTTTACTCACTCTGTGTATGTTCACTTAACTTCTTTGAGACTCAGTCTATTCAGCAGTGGGCAAAGAATATGAACTGGTCATTCATAGAGGAAATGTGAATGACTGGTAAACATGAAATACTAAGAAATGCCTATTTTCACCTCAACAGATCAGCAAAAATTAAAAAGACTGACAATATCCAGGAGGCAGGGGGGGTGTGGGGAAATGGGAACTCTTGCACACTACTTTTGGACATTTAAGATAATACAATTGTTTTAAAGGTCTTTTTATTAAAAATCCATTTACCCTCATATCAAGCAATTGCAATCCTGGAAATCTATTCTCGCAACCCCCTCACAAGCGTATAAAGATACATGCTCAACACTGTTACGCATTGTCTGCAATAGTGAAAAACTGGAAATAACCAAAATACCCACCAATAGGAGATTGGTGAAATAATAGGAAAGAGCCATCTTTACAATGGAACATTATATAGCCTTTAAAAATAATGTATGTAATGAAAGGGAAGGATTTTCAGCAAAACAGACTAGTGAGAAAGCAAACATTGTGCATGAAAAGATCAGTTTTTTCATTTATTAAACACACATGGCATGGGAAAAAATCTAGGAGGGTACACCTCAAATTTGAGGCCCTAGGGAGTGACATTATGGGGTGGTAAAGATGAGGTTCCATTTTTCCCTTTTACAAATACATGTGTATATGTATATTGTATATACATATAAGTATTAAATTTTTCAAGTGATCATGTATTATTTACGTAATTTTTTTAAAAAAAGAATACATATGAAAGCATTTAGTATATAGTAACCGGTACAAATTAGGTGCTAAATGTCAGTGGAATTGAAATGTCTGATGATTTGTCAATTGCTTTGACTTTTTTAAGTAGAAAAATATATTCTCCCTAGTAACAATGGTACTTAAGTACAAGGATCCAAAGAGACAACATATAACTGTGGATACCATAAAATGTGGTTAATGTACATTTTTTCCACATAAATCTATGGGGTCATTTTACCATCTTAGACCAAAGTCAGCAGAGGATGTCAATTTATGAATTCACTATTAATAGATTACACCTGCTCTACCCATTCTCTGTAGTCAGCAGTCTGTGGAGCCCAGAAACTCCTTCTACAGATGTTGCCTAAACCACTGTCAGAAAGCATGTGCCTGCATAGTGGATGTGGTTCAAGCAATCGGGTACCCACCTCCCACACGGAAGGTCCTGGGTTAGGTTCCAGTGCCTCCTAAAGAGGATGAGCAGACGCCGCAATGAGCAAGATGCCTCAAAGAAAGATGCTGCAACCAGCAAGATGCTGCAACCAGCAAATGCCGCAACCACAGAGAGCAGAAGTGGCTCAAGCAGTTGAGCACTCATCTCCCACATGGGAGGTCCTGGGTTTGGTTCCTGGTGCCTCCTAAAGAAGACCAGCAGACAGATGAGGGAGCCTGGGGCCGGGGGTGGGGGGGATAAAAAAATAAAGAAAGCATATGCTTGGGTAGTTTTTATGGTTGTGTCATATCTGGCTGATACTGCTGAGTTCTGAGGGTGAACACCTTTCTGTGGCACCCAGAGGAGAGGCTGCCCCAGTAATACTCTGTTATAGACCAGGGAGAGAC
>JAQZBX010007431.1:21726-50700 GCA_029593785.1 Cabassous unicinctus
TGAGGTAAACTGGGGACACCAGTAACAAGGTCCTTTTGGAGGATGAAAAAGCCCATCTCAGTTAAAGTGGAAACTCTGCCTTAGGGGACTGGTGAAGAAAGAATAATTTGCAAATGTCCTATTTCCCTGGCTGCAGCAAGCACCATTCTGGAAGTAGGCCTGCTCTTCCCACTCAGTCAGGGCTTCCTAACAGAGATCTTGTCTGGTTCACCTGGCAAGATCTCCTGGTGATCTAGAGCCCATAAACAGGGACCTCTAGAAGAGGGGCGTGCTCAGTGAGGCTCCTTGATCTGAAAAGCTGCCTCAGAACATGGGGTAGGAGGCGGGAGTCTGCAGACAAGCAAATGATAGTAATGATGACGATGGTTACTGAGCTCTTACTATGTGCCAGGCTCTGTGTTAAGAGCTTCATCTGCACACTTTCTTGGGGTTATTGTTTTACAGAAGAGGAAAGAGAGGCTCAGAGAGGTGAAATTCTTTGTCCAAGACCACACAGTAAGTACATGGCAGAGCTAAGATTCCACACAGGTCTGACTCTGGAGTCTGAGCCCTGAACCATGGTGTGGCACTGCCTGTCCCTTCCTCAGCCTAGCCCTATAGGACAGCAGCTTCATGCCAAAATCAGGGTTAGAAATTCAGGAATGTGCGAAGCTTGGCAGGCTAGGGCAGGGAAGCTACCATTTATTCAGTGATCCAGAGACCTTGTGATCTGGGCCAAAGACCAGTCTCCTCAGCTCATCCATCAGCAAAGCTCCAAGGAAAGCAACATCACCCCCCATCATCCACTTGGGGAAACTGAGACTCAGAAATGCAGAGTGACTTTCCCAAAGTCTTCTGGCCAGTACTTGGAGGAACCAAGACTGGAATCCAGGTCTGGGTGGCTCCAAACCACGCTCTTTCAACCTCCCAGCCATGGCAGGGTGGACTCTAGGGGCCTGGCCTTTTAGCAGTGAACCTCTTCTTTTTGTTTCAAGCTGGGAGCTGAGTCCTGTGGTCCCTGCCCTCTGTGGTCCCCAGTCTAGTCCTGGATGGCCTGGCTCCATGGCTGAGTCATAACCCTGGCTTCAGAGGAGGCAGATGTCCTTCTGGGGACTGGAAACATCTCTGGGACAGAACAGGACTTGAGTCCAAGTGAATTCCAAGAGCTCAGGCAGGAAAGTAGCCTGATTTTTAGTCCACCAAACCTCATCCCAACTGGATCACAGGTCCTAGAGCTCAGCCATGTCACTGGGCTGAGACCTCCAAAGTCAAAAGTGTCCTTCAGTAAGAGGCATCCACCCTGGTGCCAGCATTGCCCCTGCATGGACTTCAGAAAACAGCCCTCCTGCGATTTTCTCAGCTCTGACATTTGAAGATGATGTTAAGACACCAGTGCTGATCTACAGATGGGCTGGGTTTAGAATTGGGAGGGTCATTGACCTCTGGAACCTCAGCAGCTGCTCCAGGGATTAAGCAGTCCCCTGGAGGCCAGCCTGTCCCATTAGTGCCATTTAGGGTGGAGGCTTTGGAGCCAGGCAGTCTGTGTGGAGGGCCAACTCTGCCATTGACTTGTTCTCAGGGGCCTCAGGACAGCTCCTCAGCCCCTCTAATCTTCAGTTTTGGCCTAAGTGGGAGTGGTAGACAGTAATAACAGTGCGTTTCTCAGGCAGGATGAGGATGGAATGAAGCAAAGTATGTATATCACTCAGCACAAGATCAGTATTCAATAAAGGTTAGTGTGATAGTGATGACATTTGTGGAAAAACTGCCCCTGGCAGGCCAAGTATACAGAGAAACAAGGACTTGGGCTGCATCTTCCACTTCTTCCTACCTTTCCCCCTCTTTTCCAATCTCCCATATCCTGCTATAGCCATAGCCATGACTGTACAAGGATGTGAGAGCCCTGAGAACAATTCATTCCCTGCACTTGCCTCCTCTTTGAGGTTCCACCACATCTAGAGTTGTAATGGGTTCCTTGCTTGTGGAAGGGGGAATTCCAGTGACCTTGGGAACCCTTTACTCCCTTTAGGGCAATATATGGAGTAGGAACACCCAGATTTGAACATCCACTCTTCTGGGTGACCCTGGATAAGCAACCTCATTCCTGTGAACCTTATCTCCTTATTGCTCCTACCTCATACATCCATTCAGAGCATAAAATAATATGGGCAAAGTGACACAGGGCCTGACACATCGTGCTGATTTGTCTGTTCGTTCATTCATCCACTCATTCATTCAATCAATCATGTATTCATTTGTTCATTTGCCAAATAGTTGCTAAGCACCATCTCTGCCAGGTGCTATGCTAGGCTCTGGGTTTATAACAGTGAGAAAAACCAGATGTGCTCCATGTCTGTCCTCATGAATCAAGCACTGAACAAATACTTATGTCCTTCTCGTCCTTGAGGGGGGACCCCACATTCACAGAGTTGGCTACTTGGGTAGGGAGGGAGATTCCTAGATTGGTGGTTTACAGTTGGGGAGTCCTGCTGCACCTGGCCAGGGGCGGTGGGTGGCAGCCTGGGAAAGCTGCTTATCTTCTGGGCAACTATAACTTCTCATATACTAAACCTACAAGTGCTGTACTGCCTCTGACAATATGTGCTTTATTTCTAAGATACCTGTGCTCAAGAAATTTTATATCACTAGTGATACTGATCCTGTTTTGTATGAAGGAACTCAGTATTCTGTACCTTCTGAGGAGAAATTTGGGGCAGCAGATAAGTTATGGGCTTTGCTGTTAGCAGTTCTATGGCACTTGGGCAACTAATTTAATTTACCTGAGTCTCAATGTCCATTTTTGCAAGATGAGCATAATTTCTACCCCGCAAGGCTGTTTTGAGAATCGGAACTATTTCGTGAAAGCCTTTCATTTAGCATCTGACACAAGAATAATGATAATTATAACTCTAACAACAACAAAAACTAGGATCTAAGAGCATACATGCTAAGCATTGTGCTAAATGCTTTTAAGGCATTAGTTCATTATTTTATTCAACAAACATTTATTGAGGGCCTGCCATGTGCTAAGTGTAAGGAATACTGCAGAACAAGACCAATGCAACCTCTGCTTTTGTGGTGCTTACCGCCTAGTGGAAGGGTCAGATATTAAGCAAATAATTGCACAAATAATTATTTAACTAAAATTATAATGATAAGAACAACAAAGGAGAAATACAGTCTCATATTTGAATAAATGCCATTACATACATTTTCTAGATGAGGAGACTAAGGGACAGAGAGGTTAGGTAACTAATATGAGGTCACAACTGGTAAGTGGCAGAGCGAGGCCCTAAATCTCACTAAATGGTAACTATTATGACTATAATAAAATCAACAGTTCAAGATGATTTTAGAGAGCCCCCCATCTCCTGGGGCTCTGTCTCTAGTCTAAGAAATGCTGCTCATTGTAAAGGCAGAACCAAAAGACTGCCTAAGAGCAAAAGAGACTTGCTGTCCCTTTTTGTGCCATTGTGTCTTCCTCAGCCAGGTTCAGAAGTCTGGAAGGCTTGGTGCCATGGTGTCATATAACTATGAGAATAAAGAAAGTATCAGGAGGAGAAACTCCTAGTACCTTCAATAATCTGAAAAATGAGATTCAGAAAAGTAACTACTCCTTTTTTGAAAATGAAGGCAGCAAGTGTCACTAGTAGGTGACAACCCAACTGGGATGCCTCAGAGAAACCCTGAATATAAAGATGCAGGTTTCCACAGGTCTAGGTGAGTAGGTGGGCCCACTTGGCTCTACCACTGACCAGCTCTGTTGGCCTCCAGGAAGGGACTCCTGAGCTGACCCTCAGCTTCCTTCTCTGTAAAATGGGGAGAATCAGAGTACCTCCCTGAGGCTGCAGTGAGATAACACAGACAGAGCACTTTGTTCAGTAACAGGCCCAGAGTGACTGCCCTTATGTAGACACTGAAGGCCAAGCTGAAATTTCCTCTGGAAGAGTAGATTTCAATAATGAAACAGGGCCCTGCCCCAATCTAGACTGTGGAGTTAGACACTTCAGGGCTCTGTCCCCCCAATGAAGCTTTGAATAACCAGGAAGAACTGCCAAAAACATCTTTCTCAAAGCTCTAGAAAACAGTTAAAGGACTGCAATAATAGGGCCAGTGCCAAATCATGAAAAAGTCTTAAAAGTGGTAAGATTGGATATCATCAACATGGCAATGTAAAACATTACCCGGAAAAGTCTCCCCTCAGAATCAACTAATAAAAGGACAAATCCCTCTTGCTTGGAACTCTGGAGTATGGTAACAATTGGAGAAGTACTCGACAAATGCTGAATTGAAGAAGAAGAAAAAAAGAAAACACCAAAATCAGGTAGGAGATTAATGTCCCAGACCCACCAGTCCAGAACCCTCCCCTCACTCAATCCTGTACAGCTTAAGAGTCACACAGAGGTAGGCCTGAGACCATACTGCTGTGGATGCAGACTATAAGGCCACTCATAGCAGCGAGACATATCTGTGCCAGGCATATATAGGCACAGGGACCCAAGTCTGCAGAGACCCAAGGAAGAACACAAGGGACTGAGGACTGCCACATACAAAAGTGCCCCCAGAGAAAAAAGAGACCACGGCAAAACTAATGGCAAGAGGGGCACACGCTCAATCCAGTCTTACTTTGCTGGATCACCTAAGTGCAAAATGGACCTTTCTGGATTGAACCCATCTGGAATCCCAGGGTGGGACCTCCTAACAGGGAAGAAATTAGAGGCAGAAAATCTTCATGGAAAAAAAAAAGGGGGCGGGGGGAGGCTGAATTGCAGTAAGACAGGTTGGGTCCCAGAACTGAAAAGTGTAAGGAAAAGGGGATGCTGAGTGAGGGAGAGCATTTAGACAAATCAGAGAAGCTGGGGAGAAAATTCTGCACAAAAGCAAATAGAACAGGGAAGCGGGTATGGCTCAATCGATAGAGCTTCCGTTTACCACATGAGAGCCCCCGGGTTCGCTTCCCGGGGCCTCCTTGTGAGGGCAGGCTGGCCCGCGTGGCCGTGGGCTGATGCAGCAAGACCTCACAGCAAGGGGGAGATAAGCAGACACAGAAGAAACACACAGCGAATGGACACAGCAAGCACAAGCAGCAAGGGGGGGATAAATAAATAAATAAATAAATAAATCTTTAAAAAAAAAAAAAAGCAAATAGAACAGATCAAGATTTCCAGAGAAGGAACAAAAGAAAGGAAGCTTTCACCTGGAGTTGAAAATATTGCACACAAAAGGGCAATCTTAAAATTGTACCACATATCCAGGGCAAGAATCATGTGCATAAGAGCTGAGTATATCTGCACATTTAAACACAGGCTACTTTAAAGGTCCAGAATAAACTGGACCAAGCATCAAAGAAGAACCTGACCACAAAGCCAATCAACAATAAAATCCTAGACAAGAAGGAGAAACTGATCTTCAGAGCTAATACATCAAAATAATTAGATGCCCAGACATCAGCAAAAAATTACAAGCCATACTAAGAAACAAGAAGATATGGTTCAGTCAAGGAAACAAATTAAAACTTCAGAGGAGACACAGAATTTGGAACTAATCAAAGGTGATCAAACAAATCCCTAAATCAATTAAAGGAGATGAAGGAAAATATAGAAATAAACTAAAGGATATTAAGAAGGTAATGTATGAGCATGAAGAATGGAAAGCTTAAAAAGAAACATAACTGAAAGGCACAATAATGGAGATTTAAAAAAACACTACAGGTGTAAAACAGCATATTTGAACAGACAGAAGAAAGTATCAGGGAACTAGAAAACAGGACAATCAAAATCATCCAGTCAGGGGAGCGGATGTGGCTCAAGTGGTTGTGCGCCTGCTTTCCACATGGGAGGTACCAGGTTCGGTTCACGGTGCCTCCTAAAAAAAAACAAACCCAAAACAAACAACAAGCAAAACAAATGAAAAAACCGTTTCAGGGGATCTGATGTGGCTTAGTGGTTGAGCGCTGGCTTCCCACATATGAGGTCCCGGGTTCAATCCTGGGCCCCCAGTACTTAAAAAAAAAAAAAAATCATAAAGCCAGAAGAACAGATAAAGAATAAAAAAATTGAGTAGTGTTTCAGGGACTTCAGTGACAGTATGATGCATATAAGCAGATACATATTATAAGTGTCCCAGAAGAAGAGAAGGAAAAAGGGACAGAAAGAATATTTGGGGAAATAATGCACGAAAATTTCCCAGCTCTTACAAAAGACATATACATGTCAAAGAAGTGCAATGTATTCCAAACAGAATAAACCCTAATAGACCCACTCTAAGACATATACTAATCAGAATGTCAAATGCCAAAGATAAAGAGAGAATTATGAAACCAGTAAGAGAAAAGTAATGTGTCATATACAAGGAATCTACAAAGGATTGTGAATAAAACTAGGTGCTGATTTCTCATCAGAAGCCATGGAGGTGAGAGGGTAGTGGTATGGTATGTTTAAGGTACTGAAGGACAAAAGCTGCTGGTCAAAAATCCTTTATCTGGCAAAACTGTGCTACAAAAATAATGGAGAGTTTAAAATATTCACAGATAAACAGAAACTGAGAGAGTCTACCAACAAAAAACCAGCCCTACAAGAATTGCTAAAGGGAGTTCTTCAGGTTTCAGGGAAAAGACAGGAAAGAGTGGCTTAGAGTAGTGTGTGGAAGTGAAGATCTTCAGTAAAGGTAACTAAAGGGGTAAATGCAAAACCCAACAATATTGTATCTTCAATATATAATTCTACTCTTTAATTCCTATAAGAGTAAGAATACAGTGAAGAAAAGAATACTTTTCTTTTTTACAAGAAAAGTCATATTTCCTGATAATAGACAGACAAATTATAAAAAGGTAATGTGGGACAAAAACAACATAGAGGGTAAACAGAGGGATACAGGAGTAGAGAATTGCTATAGAAGCTAAGTTGGTATCTTTTCAAATTAGTAGGTTATAGGTGTAGGTTGTGTAATATAAACTCCAAAGTAACCAAAAAGCATTTAAAAATTATTCAGAAACAGAAATGAGAAAGGAATCAGTCAAATACATCACAAAAGATCAACTATACAGAAAAGGAGGCTACAATAAAGGAAAAGAGAGATAAAAAGGATATGACTATAAAAACCAAAGGACAAAATGGCTGTGAAGTACTGCCTTTACAGTGATTACATTGAATGTTAATGGATTAAACTCCCCAATCAAAAGACAGAGATTGGCAGAATGGATAAAAAAAGCATAATTCAACTATATGTTGTTTACAAGAGACTCACCTTACTCAAAGACAAAAATAGGTTGAAAGTGAAAGGATGGAAAAAGATAATACATACAAATAGTAACCAAAAAAGAGCTGGGGTAGCTATACTAATATCAAACAAAATAGACTTTAAGTCAAAAGTTGTAACAAGAGACAAATAAGAACACTATAGATCAATAAAAGGGCCAACCCACTATGAAGAAGTAACAATCGTAAATATGTATGTACCTAATTGATCTCATTCTCATTTATTTAATCATAAATATGGTGCCACAAATACATGAGGCAAACACTGGCAAAACTGAAGGGAGAAATAGCCACCTCTACAATAACAGTTGGAGGCTTCAATATCCCACTCTAACCAACAGACATAACATCTAGACAGGATATTAACAAGGAAACTGAGAACTTGAATAATATGATAAATGACCAATACCTAACAGACGTATACAGAATAATGTACCCTAAAACAGCAGGATATACATTCTTTTCAAGTACACATGGATCATTTTCCAGGATAGATGACACATTGGGTCACAAAACAAGTTTTAATAAATTTAAAAAGATTGAAATTATACAAAGTACATTCTCTGGCCATAATGGAATGAAGTTGGAAATCAATAAAAGGCAGAGAACTAGAAAATCAACAAATGTATGGAAGTTAAATAGCATACTCTTAAACAATCAATGGGTCAAAGAAGAAGTTACAATGGAAATCAGTAAATATCTTGAGATGAATGAAAACAACATATCAAAACTTATGGGATACAGCAAAAGCAGTGTTGAGAGGAAATTTATAGCCCTAAAAACAAGAGAGATATCATCTCACCCCTCATAGAATGGCATTAAAAACAAACAAACCAGAAAACAACAAGTGCTGGAGAGGATGTGGAGAAATAGGAATACTCTTTCACTGTGGTAGGAATATAGAATTGTGCAGCCTTTGTAGAAGACAGTTTGGTGGTTCATCCAGAAGGAAGCTAAATATAGAACTGTCATATGATCTGGCAATACCTCTACGAGGACTATATCCAGAAGAACTGAAAGCAGTGATGTGAACAGACATTTGCACACCAATGTTCATAGCAGCATTATTCATTATTATTATTTTTTTAGGCAGTACCAGGGACTGAACCCAGGACCTTGTACATGGGAGGAAGGCGCTCAACCACTAAACTACATCCACTCCTCCCTTTACTTCTTTATTTTTTGACAAGCAGCAATATCATGTTTGTCATTTTAATGAACATACAATTATTAGGTTATCTGTCATATTACAATATTTAGGTTCTTAAAATTTTTATGTCCTTTAAGATACATTAAAAAAAAAACTTGGAAACAACCCAAGTGTACATCAACCAATGAATGGATAAACAAAATGTGGTATAGACAAATGATGGAATACTATGCTACTGTAAGAAGAAATGAAATTGGGACACATATGATAATATGGATGAACCTTGAGGACATTATACTAAGTGAAATAAGTCAGACACAATAGGACAAATATTGCATGGTCTCACTAATAAAGAACTAAATATGAAGAATAAATATATGGAGATAAAACCTAGACTACAGGTTACTAGGAGATAGGAGGAGGACTGGGAAGGGGTACTGATGCTTAATGAATGTAGACTTTTAAATTAGCTTGACTGTAAAAGTGTGGAAATGAATAGAGTTGATGGTAACATATCATAGTGAGTAGAACTAACATGGCTGGTTTATGAATGGTATTATGGCTGAAAGGGGTAGTCTAGGGATGTAAATATCAATTGAAAGAAAGCTAGAGAATAATCTAGGGACCGAATAACATAGTGAACCTGGAAGTGGATAAGGGTTGTGGTTAATAACACAAAGACAAGAGTGTTCTTCTATGAACTAGAAGAAATGTACATCACTATTACAAGGTGGTAAGAATATAGTGATGCATGGGAAAAATACAATTAATGTAACTTATAGACCATAGTTAACAGCAATATTGTAATATTCTTGTGTCAATATCAAAGAAGGTACTATATCAATGCTAAGGGTCAATAATAGGGGGTATGGGATTTTTTTATTTTGGATTAGGGAAAATGTTCAAGAGTTTACTGGGGTGATGACTGCACAACTCTGTGATGAAAGTGAGAGCCACTGAGTGTGCACTTTGGATAGAATGTACAAGGCATGGGACTGTATAACACAGTGAACCATGTGGTAGAAGACGGACGGTGGTTAACAGTACAAATATGAGTGTTCTCTCATGAACTATAATAAATGTACAATACGAATAATAGTGTTAATAATAGGGGGTATATAAAAAATATACCAAGTGTATGCTATGGACCATAGTTAGTGGTAACAGTCTGATCATGTTCTTTCATAATCTGTAACAGGTATTCCACAACAATGTGGGGTGTTGGTATGTGTATGTGGGTGATGTATGTGAATTCTACACTTATACATGATTGTTTTGTAAGCTCACAACTTCTTTAATTAAAAAAAAAAAATGATGCTTACAAAAAAAAAGAAAGAAAGAAAGCTAATATCAAAGACCTAATGGCACACCTGGAGGAACTAGAAAAAGAAGAGCAGACTAAACCCAAAAGCAAACAGAAGGAAAGAAATAACAAAGATTAGGGCAGAAATAAATGAAATAGAGTTTTAAAAAAGAGAGAGTATTAAGAAAACCAAAAGTTGGTTCTTTGAAATGATCAATACAATTGACAAACCTTTAGCTAGAGTGAAAAAGAAAAAAAGAGAGAGGATGCAAATAGATAACATCAGAAATGAGAGGGGACATTACTACTGACCCCATAGAAATAAAAAGGATCATAAGAGGATACTATGAACAACTGTATGCCAACAAATTAGACAACCTAGATAAAATGGAAGAAGAAATAGAAGATCTCAACAGATCAATTACAAGTAAAGAGCTTGAATCAGTAATAATAATTAAAAAAAAAAAAACACCAACAACAAGCCAATTTGCACTGCCTCCTGGCATGTCTGGGGTCACTTAGCTGCTTTGGGCATGGGTACTGGGAAAGAAGCAAGTTGCAAAATGTGTTCAGGGTGCATCGCCCTAGCCTTTTCATTCTCTCTGCCTCACCCTTCAAAAGCCTCCAGAAGAACATCGGTGTCCCTTCTTCAGAAGGAAAAGCCTTGCTGCTGTTCTGGTCACGTTGACTCTGAATCCAGAGTCTTCACAGACCTGGTGATTCTGGCCTGTTCCGATGGGCTCTAGATACCATTGTACCAAGAGGGATTAAGATTACCTATCCTCCTAAATTTACAAGCTGCCACGAAGGAAGCTTGGAAGCAGAAGAAGGAATGTTTAGTATACTATTAGCTCACAGGATGGCAGCTATAGATGTGTTCCCTGCATGTGGCTGTCTTTCTCATGACTCTTTCAGTCTTCATGAGGGGAATACAAGGGAGGCAAGGATGATGGCTGGGTTGCTGTCAGATTCTTTTCAGGACTTGGCAACCTTTGACAATGTGGCTGTGGACTTTGACCAGGAGGAGTGGACTATTCTGAATCAAAGGCAGAGAAATTTCTACAGAGATGTGATGATGGAGAACTAAAGAACATGGTCACACTAGCAGGGTAACTATGCAAACTCAGTCTGATCTCTTAATTAGAAGGAAGAGACCTGAGAACAGAGGAAAGAGGCATTCTCCAGAAATTGGACTTGCAACTTAAAACAATAGTGTCAGGGAAGCGGATGTGGCTCAAGTGGTTGGGCTCCCGTTTACCATATGTGAGGCCCTGGGTTTGATTCCTGGGGCCTCCTGGTGAAGGTGAGCTGACGGCCAGCGCAGCGCGGTGAGCTGGTGCAGCAAGATGACGCAACAAGGTATAACAAGCAGACACAGAAAAAACGCACAGCAAATGGACACAGCAAGCACAAGCAGCAAGGGGGCGGGGGGGGGGGGAATAAATAAATTAAAAAACAAAACAAAAACCATAGTGTCAGCACCTCAGAGAGATATTTCTGGGGGAAAACACTTCCAGTAGAATACAACTGGAGAGAAGCTACACTGGAGAGAAATTTTATGACTCTAAGCAATGTGAAAAACCCTTCACTGAACATTCATACCTTAAGACTCACATGAGAATTTACATTAGAGAAAAAGCATTTAAGGGTAATTAATGTGGAAAAGCCTTCAGAAAAAACTCTGTCTTTACTCTGAGCAAAGGAACCCATGTTGGAGAGAAATTTGAGTGTTATCAATGTGAAAAAGTCTGTGTCAGCTTCCAAATAAAATTGTACACCAAAAAACTCATACAAAAGAGAAGTTACATGAACACAAAAACTATGGAAGAGCCTTTGCTAACCATTCATCCCTTAAGGTACATGTGAGCACTCACATCGGGAAAAACCCATATATGTAAGGAATGTGTAAAGCTTTCACTAATTCATCACACCTTACAGAACATGTAAGAATTCACATTGGAGAGAAGCTCTATGTCTATCGGGAATGAGGGAAAGCCTTCACTCAAGACTCAGGACTTTTGTTACACATGTTGGGTTAGTCAGCCAAAGGGGTGCTAATGTGAAATACCAAAAATGGGTTGGTCTTTATAAAGGGAATTTATTTGGGGTAGAAGTCCACAGATACCAGGCCATAAAGTGTTAAGTTTCTTCTCTCACCACAGTCCACTGCCACGCATTAGAGCAAGACAGCTGCTGACGTTTGCCAGGGTTCGGGCTTCTTGGGTTCCTCTCTTCCCGGGGCTGCGTTTCTCTCTGGGCTTAGCTCCTGTTTCCTCCACAAGGTCAGCTGTAGACGATCAGGCGAACAGCTTGCTTCTCTTCTCCTGGGGCCTTCTTTCCAACATCAAAACTGCTTCTCAAGAACTGCTTCAACTCTGTTCTTGCCATGCCTTTTATATTTGATTCCCCACCCACCAAGGGGTGGGGCTCAACGCCCTACTGATGTGGCCCAGTCAACGTCCCAATCATATTTCAATCATGCCCAGATTAACAGATCAGTTTACAAGCATGATCCAATTATATTTTTGGAATTCATAATTACATTAAATTGGCCAATGGCCACACATGTGAACTCACACTAGAAAAAAACTTGAATGTAAGGAATGTGGGAAAGCCTTCACCAATTCCTCAAGTTTTAATCAACGTGTAAGAATTCACAGTGGGGAAGCGGGAGTGGCTCAGTCGATAGAGCCCCCGTTTACCATATGCGAGGCCCCGGGTTCGCTTCCCGGGGCCTCCTTGTGAGGGCAGGCCGCGCAGCCTAGTGGGTTGATGCAGCAGGACCTCACAACAGAAAGCGGGTGTGGCTCAACTGATAGAGCCCCGGTTTGCCATGTGTGAGGCCCCGGGTTCGCTTCCCGGGGCCTCCTTGTGAGGGCAGGCTGGCCCGCGCGGTGCGAGGGGCTGATTCAGCGGGACCTCACAGCAAGGGGAAGATAAGCAGACACGGAGAAGACACACAGCGAATGGACACAGCAAGCACAAGCAGCAAGGGGGGGATAAATAAATAAATAAATAAATCTTTTAAAAAAAAAAAAAAATTTCACAGTGGAGTGAAATCATATCGATGTAAGGAATGTGGGAAAGGCTTTACACAATCCTTGGGACCTACTGTACATTTAAGAACTCACACTGGAGAGAAGGCTTATGAATGTAAGGAATGTGGGAAGGCCTTAACTCACTCTACAAGCCTTAATATACACATGAAGACTCACAGTGGAGAAAAACCCTGTAAATAATGTGGGAAAGCCTTTACATATTCCACATCCCTTAATATTCACATGTGAACCCACATTGGAGAGAAACCCTATGAATGTAAGGAATGTGGGAAAGCCTTCATTCAGACTTCAGACCTTTCTAAACATGTAAGAAATCATACAAGACAGTAGTACTATGAATGTAAGTCATGTGAAAAAGCCTTTAAATGTGCATCAGATCTTAAGAGTCATATCCAAACTCATCTTGTGAAAGACCCTGTGAATATAAAGAATGTCACCTTACACAACATGTAAGGACTTGGAGTGGAGAGAAACTCATTAGTATAAGGAATGTGGAAGAGGCTTCGTTATTTGTTCATACTTCACAGAATGTGTAAGAACTTACATTGAAAAGAAGGCTTCTGCTTGTAGAGTATATTGGAAAGCTTTTATTGTTTCATAATACTTATTTAATAAATTGAAAATTACTGCAAAGCCCTGGGAATGTATGGAATGGAGTAAAACCTTTACATATTTCACTTGCCACAGTAGTCAAATCAAGTCTCACATTGTAGAAAGACCCTATGCATGTAAGGAATATGGTAAAGCCTTTGTGTATTACAAATTCCATTGTGAACATGCTACATTTTGTTTATCCATTCATCTGTTTATGGACACTCCGATTGTTTCCAATCTTTTGGCTATTGTGAATAATTATGTTATATGAACACTGGTGTACAAATGTCTGAGACCCTGTTTTCAATTTTTGGGGTTATCTATCTAGAAGTGGAATTACTGGGTCTTATAAGAATTCTATTTTAAACTTTCTGCAGAACTACCTAAAAATTAAAAACAGCAACAACAACAAAGAAAAGTCTGACACCAGATGACTTCATTGGTGAATTGTACCAAATATTTCAAGAAGAATTAATACTAATCCTGCTAAAATTTTTCCAAAAAATTGAAGAGGTAGGAACACTACCTAACTCATTCTATAAAGCCAACATCACCCTAATACCAAAGCCAGATAAAGATACTACAAGAAAAGAACATTATAGACCAATTTCTCTTATGAATATAGATGCAATATCCTAAACAAAATAATAGCAAATCAAAGCCAACAGCACATAAAAGAATTATACACCATGATCAAGTAGAATTTATCACAGCTATGCAAGGGTGGTTCAACATAAGAAAATCAATTAATATAATATTCCACATTAACAAAACAAAGGGGAAAACATATGATCTTCTCAATTGATGCAGAAAAAGCATTTGACAATATCCAGCATCAGTTCTTGATACAAACACTTAGAAAAACAGGAATAGAAGGAAACTTCCTCAGCATGATAAAGTGCATATATGAAAAACCCACTGCTAACCTCATATTCAGTGGTGCAAGACTGAAAGCTTTCCCTCTAAGACCTGGAAGAAGACAAGGATGCCCACTGTCACCACTGTTATTCAAAAGTACATTGGAAGTTTTAGCCAGAGCAATTAGGCAAGAAAAAGAACTAAAAGGCATGCAAATTGGAAGTGAAGAAGTAAAACTTTCACTATTTACAGATGTCATGATCCTACATAGAGAAAGTCCTGAAAAAGCATAACAAAATTCTAGAGCTAATAAATGAATTTAACAAAGTGGTCAATTACAAAATCAATACACAAAGATCAGTAGTGTTTCTATACAGTAGTAATGAACAATCTGAGGAGGAAATCAATTAAAAAATCCCATTTACAATAGCAATTAAGTGAATCAAATATCTAGAAATAAATTTAGCCAAGGATGCAAAGGATTTATACTCATAAAACTACAAAGCTTTGCAAAAAGAAATCAAAGAAGGTCTAAATAAATGGAAGGACATCCCATACTCATGGACTGGAAAGACTAAATATTTCTGTCTTAGTTTGCTAAAGGGCTGCCCATGCAAAGTACCAGAAATGGGTTGGCTTTTATAGTGGGAATTTTATTTAGGGTAAAAGCTTACAGTTTTGAGGCTGTGAACTATAATGTCCAAATCAAGGCATCAGCAGAGATGATTTCTCACCAAAGGCGATTCTCACCACTGGTGATTCTGGGGTCCTACCATGTGGTGAAGCAAGATGGTGGCCAATATCTGTCTTACCCTCTGGGCTCACCATCTCCTGGATCCCAGTTGTGGCTGACCAGGTATAGCGCTTGTCTCTTTCCAGGTCTCCTCTCTCAGTCTCGACTGCTCTATTTTCTTCCCAAGTTCAGCTGTGGGCCATCGGGGCATATGGCTCAGCTTGTCTCCTCAGCCTTGAGCTGTCCCATGGGCCCAGTCCCTTGGGCTCCTCTTTCTGTGCCTCTGTACTCTGCTGATTCCAGACTCTGGTACCTCTCTCAGCATTTCAGGGCTTCTCTGTTTTCCTGCAGTCCTCTCTTTCACATGGCAGGATCAATATGGCAGCTTTCTTTCTCTGTGTGTGTGTCTCTCTCTCTGTGTCTTCGTTTATATAAGACCCAGCAAGAGGGAGGAGACCCAACCTGAGTCATGCCTCACTGACATAGTCCATTCAAAAGGGTCTCATACCCATAGGAATGGATTAGTTCAAAAACATTCTTTTTCTTTTTAGGATTCATAAAAGAACTTCAAACTGTCACAATTTTTAAGATGTCAATTCTACCCAAAACAATTTACAGATTTAATGCAATCTCAATCAGAATTCCAAACAGCTTACTTTGCAGAAATGGAAAAGCCAATCATCAAATTTATTTGGAAGGGTAAGGGGTCCTGAAAAGCCAAAATCATCTTGAAAAGGAAGAACAATGTTGGAGGACTCACATTTCCTGACTTTAAAGATTATTACAAACTTGCAGTGGTCAAAACAGCATGGTACTGGCACTGGATAGATATATATATAGACAAATGGAATTGAATTTCGAGTTCCAAAATAGAATCTTACATCTATGGCCAATTGATTTTTAACAAGGCTGCCAAGTTCACTCAACTGGGAAAGAACAGTATCTTCAACAAATGGTGCTGGGAGAACTGGATATTGATATTCAAAAGAATAAGGAGGAACCCTATCTCACATCATATGCAAAAATTAACTCAAAATGGATCAAAGACATATAAGAACCAGGACTATAAAACTATAGAAAATACAGGGAGCCATCTTCAAGATCTTGTGCTAGGCAATGGTTTCTTAGACTTTATACCCAAAACACAAACAACAAAAGAAAAAAACCCCAGATAAATGGGAGCTCATCAAAATTAAAATCTTTGGGACATCAAAGGAACTTATCATGAAAGTGAAAAGACAACCTATTCAATGGGAGAAAATATTTGGAAACCACTATCGAATAAAGGAGTGATATTCAGACTATATAAAGAAATCCACAACTCAAAAATAAAAAGCAAACAACCCAATTAAAAATGGGCAAAAGACTTGAGTAGATGTTACTCTAAAGAGGATATACAAATGGTTAAAAAGCACATGAAAAGATGCTGAACATCATTAGCTATTAGAGAAATGCAAATCAAAACCACAATGAGATACCATTTCACACCCACTAGAATGGCTACTATTAAAAAAACAAAAAGAGAAAATTACAAGTGTTGGAGAGGATGTGGAAAAATAGGGACACTCATTCATTGCTGGTGGGAATGTAAAAGAGTACAGCCACCATGGAAGACATTTTGGCAGTTCTTCAGAAAGCTACGTATGGAATTACCATATAGCCTGGCAATCCGACTACTAGGTATATACCCCAAAGAATTGAAAGCAGGGACTCAAACAGATATTTGCACACCGATGTTCATAGTGGCATTATTCACAATTGCCAAAAGATGGAAGCAACCCATTTATCTATCAACTGATAAGTGGATAAAATGTGGTATATACATACAATGGAATATTATTCTGCATTAAAAAGGAATGAAGTTCTGATTCATGCAACAACATGGATGAATCTTGAAGACATCATGTTGAGTGAAATAAGCCAGATACAAAAGGACATATATTGTATGAGCTCACTGATATGAAATAATTAGAATAAGCAAGCTCATAGAGTCAGAATCTAGAATATAGGTCACCAGGGGCTGGGTTGGGGGTAGGAAATGGGGAGTTACGCCTAAATTGTAAAGAATTTCTAATTGGGTTGATTGAAAAATTTTGGTAATGGATGGTGGTAATGGTAGCACAACATTGTGAATGTAATTAAAAACACTGAATTATATATGTGAATGTGGTTAAAAGGGGGAAATTTTAGGTTGTGCATATGTTACTAGAATAAAACTTAAAAGAAAAAACATAGGACTGTACCACACAGTGAATCCTATTGTAAACCATGGACTATAGTTAATAAATATGTTCTTTCATGAAGTATAACAAATGTACCACTCTAATGCAAAGTGTTAATAATAGGATGGTATATGGGAACTCTGTATTTTATTTATTTTATGCATTATATTTCTGTAAATCTACAAATTCTCTAACAAAAAATTATTAATAAAAAAATTTAAATGTTTAAAGCCCCCCCCACACACACATTCATGGTGGGATCTCATGGCACCCTGGCTGGCTCCTTCCCCACTCCTTACCGGCCCAATGCCGACCCCTGGTACTGGTTCTGGAGGGAGCAGAGTAACCTTTGTGCACATAGTAGAAGCTTGTATGTCTGACCTTATCTGTCTGGTGGTGCCCTGAGGAACTTGCCTTCCCAGAACTTGCCCTGCTGGTAGAAGGAAGTTCACAGACTGCACCTACAGAAGGCTGTGAGAGAGCTGTCAAGTTGTGTTGCCTCGGGCAAGGGATTGCTGGCTGTAGGATACATAGTGCAGAGGCCAGGACCATGAGAAAACTATTTCCTAGGGAAGAGAGTTGTGCTGCGTGGAAGAGAGGACATTTGTATCCGTGTAAACAAGGGAATTCCTAGGGCCACATGCTATGCCCAACACAAAATGCAGGTGCAGAAAGGATCAGGGTGGCCCCAATGCTTTGCCCTGAGCCCCAAACTCATTGTATAGATAAGTCCTGAAGGACAATCTGCAAAGCCTGAGAAATGTATTTTCTTCTTTCTCTCCTCCTCCTTCTCCTCCTCATCCTCTTTCCCCTCTCCCCTGCCCTCCCTCTTCCTCCTTCTTTTTGTTGACTGCTTGCATTCAAGGAAAGCTCTGTCATAACACTAGCTGGATATAAGCTTAAGGAATAGATACCTCAGCATTTCAATTCCAGCAATAACATATTAAAATATTAAACTGTCCTGGTTTCAACAAAAGGTTACAAAATATACAGAGAAACAGGAAGTGATGAAATGAAATGAAAGCATTAGAAACCATCAATGAGGAGGACCAGGCCTAGGGCATACCAGACAAAGGCTTTTTAAAAAATGGCCCTAAATATACTCAAAGAGCTAAAGGAAAACATGGACAAAGAACTGAAGAAAATCAGGAAAATGACAGATGAATACAAAGAGAAAATCAATATAGAGATGGAAATTATGAAAAGGAACCAAACAGATCTGAAGACCACAGTAACGGCAGACTGGAGTTAGCAGAAGAAACAATCAGAGAACTTGAAGATAAGATAATTAAAATCATTCCTTCTGAGGAGCAGAGAGAAGAAAGAACGAAGAAAGGTGAACAGAGCATGAGGAACCTGTGGGACACCATCACACATACCAATAGATGCATTGTGGGCATCTCAGAAGAAGAAGAGAGAAAGGAGCAGACAGAATACTTGAAGAAATATTGGCTGAAAACTTTCCAAATTTAATGAAAGACATGGATATACACATCCAAGATACTCAACAAACTCCAAACAGGATAAACTGAAATATACCCATACTGTGGCATATTTTAATCAAACTGTTAAATACCAAAGATGAAGAGAGAATTCTAGGAGCCACAAAAGAGAAGCAACATGTCATTGTAAAGAGAGCTTCAATATGATTAAGTGCTGATTTCTCACTGGAAACCACGGTGGCACGAAGATAATGGAATGAAATATTTAAAGTGCTGAAAGCAAAAAAATTGCCAAACAAGAATTCTATATCAGGCAAAACTGTCTTTCAAAAATGAGGGCAAGATTAAGATATTCCCAGATAAATAAAAGCTCAGAGAGTTTATCACTACTAGACCAGCTCTACAAGAGATACTAAAGGGAGTTCTGCAGGTTAAAGGGAAATGACAAAAGACAATAGATTTAAGCTGCATGAAGAAATAAAGATCTCTGGTAAGCATAATGACATGGTTAAATACAAATGCCAGTACTACTGTATTTTCAGATTGTAACTCCACTTTTTACTTCCCACAGGATCTAAAAGGCAAATGCATAAAATGTTATGATAAATCAATGGTTTGGGACTCATAATGTATAAACAGGTAATTTGTGGCAAGAACTAAATCAAATGTGAATATTCTCGCTGTCCTGATTTTGTGATAATCAGGGTAGGCTAAACATTCGCTATATTAGAAACTATGTATGTGTCCCCAGACCTAGTTTTTCTCCTTAGGTCTGCTTTTTAGAATGCTGGTGATAAACTAAGCCTGATTTATTATATGACCATCCTGTATGGGAAAAGACTGTAACTCTAGGTATCTTTGGTCAACCTTAAGAGATATAGCAAGGGGACGGATGTGGCTCAAATGGTTGGGCATCTGTCTCCCATATGGAGAGACCTGGATTTGATCCCCGGGACTTCCCGGTAAAAAGAAAAAAAAGAAAAATATAAAAGGCACATGGGCCACCAGGCCTGTCCACGGGTTTGCCGCCAGGTCCTGCACGCGGGTGCGCCACCAGGCCCCACGAGCGGGTGAGCCGTCAGGCCCTGTCCATGGGTGTGCCGCCAGGCCCTGCGAGCCATGCAGCAAGATGATGATGTAACAGGAAAGTGACACAAGGGAGAGCCAAGACGAGACGCAACGAAAAACCAGGAACTAAGGTGGCGCAGGTGGCAGGATGCCTCTCTCCCACATCGGAGATTCCGAGGATCGAATCCCAGTGAAGAAAGGAGGAGAAGGATGAGAAAAGAGGGCAGGAAACGGACACAGAGTTGCCCAGCGAATGGACACAGAAACAGCAAAAATGGCAGGGGTGGTGGTGGTGGTGTTAAAAATGGATAAAAGTAAATAATTAAATAAATAAATCCTTAAAAAATGTATAGGGGAGGAAGATACAGACTACAGTTGGCAGCAATACTTTGATGATGCTCTTTCATGATTTGTTAACAAATGTTTCACAACAATGCAGGGTGTTTGTGGTGGGGATGATGTTTGGGAGCCCTGTATGATGTTATGCATGTTTGTTTTGCAGGATCACAATGTTTACTGAATACTTACAGTTTATGTATGTTCATGTATGAATGATATACTTCAATAAATTGTTTAAAAAAAAAAAAGAACTACATCAAGGTGGGGGGATGGAGGGATATAGGAACATAATTTGTGTACACTATTGAAGCTAAGTTGGTATCAAAGCAAATGAGATTGTTATAGATTTAGGATGTTAAATTTAAGTCCCATGGTAACTACAAAGAAAACATTGAAGAATATGCAAGCTCAAAGAGACAGAAATTAGAATACAGGTTGCCAGGCACAGGGGTCAGGGGGAGTGGGGAGTTAATACATAATTGGTGTAGGGTTTCTGTTTGGGGAGATGGGAAAGTTTTAGAAATGGAAGATGATGAGGGTACTTCAATATCGTGAATGTGCTTAATCCCACTGAATGTAACTACTTGGGAGTGGTTGACATGGGAAGTCTACGTTGTATATACTTTTCCACAATTAAAAAAAAAAGAAAGAGGAACTAAAGAGACAATGACAATTAAAGGCAATACATGACCCTGGATGGGATCTAGCAAGGCAGGAGAAAAGGGTTAAAGGTACATTATTAGGAAACATGAAAAAATTAGAATATAAATTGTAAGCTTTTTATCAATGTTAAATTTCTTGAATTTGACAACTGCACTTAAAGCAGTTACATAACTGGATATCATGTTCTTAGGAAATGTACATGGCAGTATAAAGTGTTCAAGGAGTATGATATATACAACCTACACTCAAGTGTTTAGAAAGTGAATTGATAAATAGATAGACCGACAGACAGACAGAGAGATAGATGATAGAATGATACAGCAAATGTGGCAAAATGTTAAAATAGGTGGATCTGCGTATCTGGGGGAGAGGGATATGGTGGAGTTCTCCGTATGGGGTGTATATTATTATTATTATTATTATTTTAAAGATTTATTTTATTTATCTCTCCCTACCCCCTTTTTGTTTGCACTTGCTGTGCCTGTTTGTCTTCTTTGTTTCTTTAGGAGGCATCAGGAACTGAACCCGGGACCTCTGATGTGGGAGGGAGGTGCCTAATTGCTTAAGCTACCTCCATTCCCTCTATATTATTTTGTAACTATTTGAAAAAACAAAAGTTTGAAAGTATTTCAAAATAAAAAGTTAAAAAAATAAAAAGAAATAGAATCCACCTGGAGTATGAGGGCCCCAGTTCTATTTCTTATCTTGCTTTATTTTAACCACTCATTTACATATCACTTTCATGATTTTTGCCATCAAAGCACCTGTATTAATATTTACCTAAGTTTTTGGGTGAAATCATGGATTTGATGTGATAGGCACATTGAGAAATATTTAGCTATTAAAGTAAGAAAGGTTATCTACATGTCATCTAAAATCATGAGGGCCACAAGAAGCATATGCCTAAACTCTGAGAAACTCAGATTTCTTATATTTGTGGGCTAACTGTCCATAAGCGCTACCAGCCCCGGGCTGCTGATGGGGCTGGGTTGGGGTGCTGTTCAAAAGCACTGTTGGAGTGGGTGAACTGAGGGTCAAAGCTGGAGAGACAGCACTGGCTGTTGAACCTGAGGGATAGTCTTCCAGCACACACAGTCCTGGGAGCACAGGGCACAAAGGAGAAGAGGAGGTGGTATGGAGGGAATGAGGCAGACGTTATTCTAGGGCTTTGGTCACCAACAATTACTTCAGGGCAGAGGCCCTAGGAAGGGTCTGGGGTCAGTCTCACAGCCCCAATCCCTCCTTCACTGCTCAGGAGGCAGACTTCTCAGGTGCCTAAGAGGTGAGGGCATGGTAAGAACAAAGGGGTTCACCTTCAGACTCCCGTCAGACATTCTCCAATCCAGAGTCTTGTCCCTACTGGGAGACCTCTGCTTTGGTAATTATGGGATGCTTAGAAAGAAGGGGGTTGTTTTTGATGGGGACTCTTTCATCTCTGACTTAAATTACACATCATATGCTAACGTTAACCCTGATGTCTTCTAGAGTTCAAATGAGACATAAATACACTTCCAGAAGCACAGAGTCTGCATTCATTACTCAGTTCTTGACCAAATAAGAGGTGTCACCAAATCTATTTATAGATTAAACATATTTCAACTGTCTTTCTCTTAAAATCTATTGAGGTAGTTCCCACACAAACAAGGAAAAATAGCCAACCCTCAAATCATTGACTCATTAAGACTTCACGTCAGGACATCAGTTGAATCACAGCATTGGGGCTAAGAAGAAAAGTATAAGAGTGCAGAGAAACAGAATGGTCAGAGAAATGTAAATTAATAAACCTACCATTTAAAATAAATTACATCATTAAATTTAAAATAAAGTCAATGAGATTATGCCCTGCCTACATTGTTGGTGTCAAACCGTTCCTTCCTCTAGGAAATAAAGATGGTAGTTTCTTTTTTCTTCACTAGCCATTAAAAAAAAAAAAAAAAAAAAGTTGGCAGCCTTGTGAGAGGATCCACCCTTTGTTTTTGAAGTTTCACTTGCCCATGAAATCTGAAGTCTGGGACCCACTGGCCTGAGCTCACACTTGATTCTCTAGCAGCTGATCAGACTGGTGATTGGCATGGAGCATGCCAGGTTTGGAAACCCCAAGGATGGCTTCTGAGCAAGACGAGATAGCTAGGAAGGGAGGGAGATTTGTGTTGCTGCAGGAATGGAGAATCACTTTCAAGGTATTAAACGTTCTTTAAAACTTAAAAAATATTTGAAGGTTGAGTAGGTAGGAATTTCAGTTTGGCACATAAATCTAAAGCTTGAGTTTTACTTTTCTGTCAAAGTTTACATAACACTGCAGTGTTTATCACCTGAACTGAATCTCACTAGCACCCTTAACAACCTGGCACCTCTCCTTCACCATGTGCCAACCAGCAAAGCCCCATTTCTGCCTCAGTCCCAGGAGGCATCTTCTCAGCTTCTGCCTGGGCTGCCAAGCACTACTTGAGGGAAGTCACAGAACATTGCAGAACCTCTGATTTCCAACGTCAGCAGGGCTGTCAGCCCACTCCTCAGTTCTACCCCTCCTGAGTTCTTCTCCCATTCTTGGTGGCTGGTCTCTACAGCTGCCCCTCCCATGCCGGCCCCAGCCAGCTGTCACTTCCTGTGGACACCCTGACTCCTAAAGGAATGATATTGCCCCCTTATTTACCTACATCCCTTCTCCATCCTCCTTTCCCTCCAGGATCTATCACTGGAACAAGGCCATGCCCTCCATGCACCTCTGACCCCCTCCTGCCCAACCATCTCCTCCAGCATGGACTCCTTGGCTAACCCAGTGCTGATGCATGTCTTTAATGTCTTCCTATCATTTTTTTTTTTTTAAAGCTATTTAACAACACTCTTTTCCTGATTAAAAAGGGAATTTATGTTCATTCTATAGAACACAAAAAGGTATAATGAAAAAAATAACTGTCTGTAATCCCATTATTATGAAATAGCCACTCTCAGGATTTAGGTGTGTCCTTCCTATAAATATATACATCTATCTATACAAGTTGACCATATGCTGCTGGGTGGTTCTAGTAGAATGTTCTGTGTGTGGAAGGGCCAAGGGGATTCATCTTTCAGTGGAAGTAGAAAGGGTCCCAAACCCGGGGAGGCACTGAGGCATTTTCTTAAGGGCTTGGTGCCCTCAGATGCCTTCAGTGAAGGTCCAAGAGGTGGACAGGGCTGTTGCAGGCCCTGCTGTCCCTCTGGGATATGTCTTGCCTAGACCCTTCTTGATTGCACAATAATCAGAGCTATCACTTTATACAAGTACCTGAATGGCTCTGGGGTCTGGGAATGGATATCTGGCTCTATCAGTCAGTCACTACCCTGCTTCACTGCCTTCCCTGGAGCCCCACAGCCAACTTTTAAGGCAGGAAGAAAAGCAGGGAAAGGAAAATGATGCGAAGAAGAGGAGATGGCAGTGACAAGGGAGCCAATGCTCCTTCCTCCTTTCCTCCTAAAGACTCATGGCCATAATGATGCAACAATAATAATATATAAAAGCAAACACATGTGCCAAGCACTGTGACAAGTGATTAATATGTGCCATCAAAGCATTCCCCAAAGAGTGGAACACACTCCATGGGAGGATCGTGAGTGGTACTGGGAGGGATATTTGTAACTATTTTAGCGTCTTAAAAAAACTATAGTCCACCAAACCCTTGATAGCACAGATATGAATAAAACAGATTTAAGAGAAAAATCATAGAAATAATGAAGATGGTCACAACCAAAGTTTGGGAAAACACTGTATTGTCTTATTGAATCCTCACAGCAGCCACATGTGAAAAATGTCATCATCTCTGTTCTTCAAAGGAGGTCAAGACACAGGGAGGTTATGTCATACCCTGAAGAGTGGCAACTGGGATTGGAACTCGTATCTGTCTTACACCAGAGCCTGGGCCTTTATTCATCCATGGTCCCTGCTGAATAAAGTTCTGCTTCTTCTCCCCTTTGCCTTTGCTCTACCAACCCACTAACTCTACCTCACTTGCTACTTACACATAGCTCAGGGCAGATTCTCCAAGTCCTGACTCTCAGATGGGTCATGCCACTGAATATTTAAGATCAGTCTCCCCAGGAGTCTCTATTACTGACCCTGTTCATTTGGGCATCTTTGGCTAGCACATCCAGGCACTCAGAGGGTGGAGTTCATGAATATTTATGTAACTGCTGAGTAGAGTACTCCCTTTCCTGAGATGGATGACATGGGGAAGCCCACTGAGGCCATGGCAGTCACAACTTCCCAAGGCCTCATTAGTCAGAGTGAGTCGGGGATAGCAGGTCCGGTGATTTCCTCTAGCCACAAGTCATGCCAACATCCTCCTGGGGATGGGGAAATGGGATGGCTTGTCAACTCCTGCCTTGCCAAGACTGCTGTGTCAGCAGAGGACAGCATGACCCACCTTCTGGCCAAACCTTCCTCTGAGGCAGGGTGAGCCCAGGCAACACACTGCTGGCTCTGAAGTTTGGATTTATCTCTCAGGGAAGGATCATCTTCCATTTCTTATAAGGACAGAGAGCTGAGATACAGGGGCCATGGGAGCAAATTACAAGGAGAAAGCAGAGGGATCCTGTGGGATCCAGCAAACTCCAAACTAGAGATCCTCATCTCTTCTAGGACAAGAACAAGAACATAAAGAATTCAGATTAGGTTTAGCCTAAAACTTATGGCCAGTGAAAGTATTACCCATCCACCAGTAACCATGACCCTAGTATATTAATAATAAACTAATAAATATAACTACCATTAACTGAATACCTGGTGGATATCAGCCATTAGACTTTACATGCACTAGTGATCTCCATGGAATCCTCACTCAACCCTCTGCAGTAGGTACGATTATTACATCTGCTTCACAGATATGGACCTTGAGATGCTGAGACATCTGAGGTCACATTAGCTAAGGATGGGCATCTGGAGCTATGGACCAGATCTTTCTGTCCTTCAGTCACTGCCTTCATAGGACACTGTAGCTCTGGAGGGCTGACAATTGGCTTGAAGGGCTCTTTCTTTCCAGAAGCTCCTTCTACAATTGCAGTATGTGCAGTAACTTGTGAACTTGTCCTATGCCCACTCCACTGGGTGATCTTACACCCAGAACTGTCCTGGTTTACACCTGTTGTACTGGTACTGGGATTACTAGTGCTCATTCTCCCTCTTGCCTCTGGACTCTCAGCTCACTGGGCATACTCCTCATTTTCACTGGTGGCTTGAATGGGGTTGATTGTGCTTAATAAGCACTTACTGAGTTAAGTAGGATTCAGAGCTCTGGGTTCTTATCCCAGCTCTTTGCCTTACTAACAATGCAACCATTGCTTCCCTTCCTTTCCTGTTGCTAAGTTTCCTCATCAGTAAATGAGGGGGTTGGAACTTTCAGCTCTAACATTTAAGAACCTTTTGATTCTAAGATTAGTGTGTTACACCATGTCAGAAAGTATAAGTCTATGGAAATGAGCCCACACACATTACTCCAGCTGCCCCTACTGCCTGAGCAAGGCCTACTGTTTTTTCAGGTTGTGGCTTGTACAGCACTCCCTGCAGAGCCCTTTACTGCCCTCCTGACTGAGTTAGCATTCCCACTTGCAGCTCTCATGGTACCCCGGGCTTGTCCTTTGCACAATCATTTTGCAATTAGAGGATTCTAATCAAAGATTTTAGTGGTTTCCATTCTCTGAGGGCTGCCTATGTGCTCAGCCTGCATTTCTCCCTGAACCCTTAGATTGGCCCAATTTATAGATGAGGGATATGGATTCAAAGAAATTAAACTTCCCCTAGGTCATATTGGCCAGGAAATGGTAGAGTGGGGCTCAAAGCCATGTCTGTCTGACTCCCATCTGTGCCCTTAACCATCTACATGATGCTTATCAATACCTGCCACCACTAGGCTGTGTGCTCCATGACGGCAGCTCTGTGAGGGCAGGGACCATATACCATATCTGTTCTGCTCATAGCCATCTCCCCAGTGTCCAGCACAGTACCTAGTATATTGCAGGCTCTCAGTAAATGTTTATTAAATGAAAGAATGAAAAAAAGTATGACAGAACCCTTTGATTATAAATGGCAGAAACGCAACTGCAACCAGCTTAAGCCAAAAGGGGAAAAGATTACAAGAATCCTAGAGCAGATCGCAGGACCAGAGGCTGCACTGCAAAAACCAGTGCATCCCTAGGACAGCCCCAGTGACAGTGGCGGTTGGAGCAGGCAGCTTGCTGCCTGATAACTCTGTCTCTCCACTTCTGCTTGCTGCCCTTCTCAGGGCCAGCCTCATGTCTCAGTCACTTGGACTTTCCATGTGGCAGAAGATAGCACCACTGGTAGGTGGTCTCTGCTATCATATCCTGACAGCTCTATAACCAAGGAAGGTCATTTCCCCCTTGGCCTAGTGTGGCTCACTAGTCTGTAACCAGGGGATAATATACAGTGATTGGATCAGGGCGGTGAGGTGCTCTCCTCTATGGTCAGGGGGTAAGTGGGAGATGAATGCTGTTCAGGCAAATCTCACTAGGTAGCCTTATCAAACAGACAACTAACTTTATTATTATTAATTACAGGGTAATTAAAAATATAATCCCCTTCCAAGGTTGAGGTAAAAATCCAACCATGGGTCATTCCTGCAACCATTTGTTTCCACAGCCAACTGCTGAGGTTGGCCTGTACACTGTGGGGTCTACAGGTTTCAATCCTGAAGTCCTGATTCTTCCCTTCCAAGAGAGTTGAAAAAGACAGAAGCTCCATGGTGGTGATAGCCTGTACACTGTGGGGTCTACAGGTTTCAATCCTAAAGTCCTGATTCTTCCCTTCCAAGAGAGTTGAAAAAGACAGAAGCTCCATGGTGGTGATAGCCCAGTGGCAGTGTTCACACCCACTGACTTCAGCTGTAGAAAGAGCTTGGGTTTAAAGTCAGGCAAACCTGAATCCAAATCCTGGCCCTTAATCACAAGGAGTTTCATTCTTCTGAGCCCCTGGTATCTCACCTGCAAAAACAGGGAGGGGCACACCTTCCTTCATGCTGGGTTCTGTAATCATGATAATGAGATGATGGTGGTAATGACAGTAAGAGCTCACATTCATGGAACTCTTCCTGGGTGGAGGGACTGAGCTAAGTATTTCACATCCATCATCTCACTGTATGCTAACAACAACACTACTATGAAGGAATTATTTTGATCTCTGTTCTCCTAGGGACATGTTCAGCTTTGCCCTGGCCACCTCATGACTGTAGGGCAGCCAGGTCTCCTCCCCCACTACCTCTACTGCAAGGGGCCCATGTTCCTGACCTCTCCTCTAGGCTGAGTCCCATTGTTTGGTGTGGTGGGTACCAGGGTAGCTCACAGCTCTTGTCCCTCAACCAGCCCTATGCTCCTTCAAGAGGAGCCACAGGAACTTCTGGGGTCGTTTCTAATGTCCTGCAACAGACACAGAGAACACTGCCTTCTACTCTCAGGCTCTCCCATGCCCCGTGGTGGGCAAGTCTCCTGCAGTTCAACACATTCCCAGTCTCACTTCTGGAGGAGGCACCCCAGTCTTCTCTGGGAACCTCCTCACTTGGATTTGGGTAGATGAAAGCACCTATCTCATCCCAAAAGTACACTCGTGGAAAATCCAGGACCTTTTCTCTCATACTGCTTGTCTCAGAGTCACTGGATAGGAGTGGGAGCAAGGAAGGAGTTGGGCATGATTGGGGTGGGAAGTATCACCTTTGTTTTGTTTTGACAAACATATAGCTACTCTTGGCTGTTTAGATGTCTGGTTAGCTATGAGTTGGTTTATAATAAATGGGTAAGACATTTATTTTTACTTGATACATGCAGCATGCTTCACAAGACAGTATATAACAGTAAAGAAATGAATATCAGAGTCAGTTCTGAAAAGAGCAAGACTTCACTCTAAGTGACCCCAGGGAAGGCATTTAACTTTTCTAGGCCTTGTTTTCCTCATCTACACAAAGGGAATTAGAATCACTGTACCTATGTCAAGGAGTCAGGGGCAGGAAGGAAGGAGATAATAAAGAGCATCTCATCGTACCCAGCACAGAATAACCAAAAACTTCAGAGTAGGCCACGGCTGCCATTATTTTTATAGAGATTTTCAAAACACAAGAATTAAGAAGAAGTAATCAAAGGGGTCTTGGATAGAGAAAGGAATGCAGGCCATGAGCACAGTGCTAGGCACACGGTGGCTGTATTTGTTGAATGGGTGGCAGTCTCTTAATTTCCAAAGTCTATGATCTACTGCGACTTATGAGGTGTTTTGAACATAGATTTAAATTGCATTCAGTCCAGCAACCAAAAGAGACAGCGGGTCTTGGGA